>JAJDFF020000206.1:0-59195 GCA_021527025.2 Geoglossum cookeanum | reverse complement strand
ACGGAACCCGCTTTTTCCCGCTGCGGTGCTGCGACTTCTGCGACTTACTTTCTCTAGGCTTCACCTCTATCCCTACCGACTTAGCGCCTTTGATTGCTCGTTGCGCGCAAACTACCTAAGCCAAGGATAAGTCTCTAGCCATGCTACCGTACAGTACAGAGCGATTTTGTCCACTAACTCGACACAGGGGCTATCTCTAAGAATCTACATATCATGCCTTACGCGCTTCAGAGACTTCTTTTGGGACGCTTTGCGATACCGAGACGCTTTGCGACGCCGAAATTACAGCACGGTGCTCCCACGGCAGCACTACGCAGAGCATTTCAGGTCCCCTCAAGCCTACTGCTGGAAAGTATTTAGAGAACATGACTATGGGTCTGACTACATTGGTCTGGCTCTACATGCAAGACCCGCTAGATGCTGAGAGGGGGAGTGGGGCGGAGAAGCCAAAAGGGATAATGGGGAATATACTGCAAGCTGTGGCTTAGGCGGTAGTAATCTCAGTTATTACAAGTAAACGGTGATAGCAGAGAGCAATCCAGGCCCAGGTTACAGTACTAACGAAGCTATCGACACTAACAGCTTACCCATTTGTGCAAAATAATTGATAATACCCCAATCTTATGCCCCAGAGCCTCAAGCCAGGTCTAGTGGCTTTTCTTACCTTTACTAAGGCGACTCTTTCAAGCAACTCACGCCCGGTTGGTTCTGGCATCTCTGGTTGATCCCGACGCTTCTACAGGTTTCTATCTATGACCGTAACGCAGACTCACACTTTTATTAGGTTCCCAAGGTGTTGCCGCCTTGGCTCTTGGTAAGTGAGCATTAGAGCAGCACAATATGTTGGCAAGTAGGTGGCAAAAAACAGCGGCCGAACCCCCCTCAAAATGGCAGCCAATTTGCCGTTTGGTGGTTTAAAGTAGTAAGTAAGTTAAAAATTAAAATAAAAATAAAAATTAAAAAAAAAAAAAAATTTCAAAGGTCGGGCTGGGAATCGAACCCAGGTCGAGTGGAATCCCAAGTGAAAATCAGAACCACACGTGCTAACCCCTACACCACCTGACCCAGTTGGAAATCTACTCTGCTAAATCAACCTATGACCTGACCCTCCTGACCGGATCGGATCGGATCTCGGATCGCATAGGATAGGATAGGATATATAGGCTGAACGAACGTGCGTCTGTATCAGAAATTTTTTTTTTTTAATATTTTTTATTCAAAAAAGTGGGGGGAATTAAAAAAAAAATTTTTTCTTTTGAAAATTAGTTTTTTTTATTCGATGGCGATAATAAAGATAACGGAGTTATTTGTTCGGCTTGGTTGGGGCTACGGATTTTTTTTTGTCCGGTCGGATCTCTCTCTCTCTTCGTCGTTATGGTTCGAGGTTGGGCGGGGCGCGGCCTTGGTCTCGCTATAGTCCTTTATTTTAGTTTTAAAAAAAATAATCACTTTCTCGCCAAGCTTAAAGAGCACAATATCATTTCCCACTAGTCAATCGAAGGGGCCGAAGTGTTCGAGAAACAGGCATGTCGGAATATGCAAGCAAGGCTTCTACATGGCGGCTTCACACAAAAACGTAGAGAGAAAAAGGACCACAAGACCTGTCCGTTCGCGCATCTGTCCATTCACTCATCCGTCGCTATTCATCACCAAACATCCTGGGTACAATTCATCTGCCTCCAGGTATTTGGAATGCTCAAAGGTTGATGGCCAGCTCAGCTATAATGGTCTGGTCCCTGCCATCCTGCGCCCACAGAGCCTCAGAACGCCAAGCTCAAAGGAGACTTACCAGTATCTGGGGTTTTTTCCCCCTCCCATAGGCATACTGCAGGCACACAAGAGTACGCAAGACTGATCAGATAAAGTCTGCTGAATATGAGAAACCACGGAATTCCTCTTGCATGACTTGTGTGAGCACTACACAAAATATCGGTAGCGTTAGCCTTGCTTTAGGATTTGCTCAGGGCTTAAAATCAAACGATGAAAGTCAGATCTTACCAGATTGTACAGGAGTAAGGACTGGTGTCACACTTGTGAATTCCGAATCGAAGTTGGAAGTATCTGTTGGGGAGGTGATTTGCGGGAGGAAAGGAGCTGGGACCCGCTTGTTGTAAATATCATCCCAGTTAATGTTCCTGAAGAATGCGTGCGACATGATTTCTTGAGCGTCAGTAGGTCCAGACCCAAGACGCATCTCAGGTTCCCTAATTAGGAGCTTCTGCAGGATGGACACGGAGTCTCGAGGCATATGAATGGGGTACAGGGGTTCGTCAGCTAGAATAGCATCGTAAATTTCGTCTTCGTCCTCGCCGCGGAAGGGCGACTGTTGAAGGAGCATCTGATAGATCAAGACACCGAATGCCCACCAGTCAACTGCACGGCCATACTTTTTGTCTAGTAGAATCTGTTCGTGATAAGCATATACTTTGATGATATGGGTAATGGGAAGGGCAATACCTCAGGCGCCATGAATTCTGGGGTTCCGCAAAAAGTGCTGGTCGTGGAGCCGTACCACATCTGTTCCTTGCACAAGCCATAATCTGCGATTTTGATATGTCCGTCAAGCGTCAGGAGGATATTGTCAAGTTTGAGATCACGGTAAATGACGCCATTTTCGTGGAAGTATTTCAACGCAAGGCAGACCTCCGCAGCATAGAATCTATAGAAAATGGTTAGCTAGTCCAGTGCTGATGTAACGTTTTAGGGGACCTACTGGGCTCGCTTCGTTCCAAACTGCCCGCGCTGGATATGCAACATCAAGTCTCCGCCGCTTATGTACTCCATTACAAAATAGACCCTTGTTTCCGTCTGAAAACAAGCATGTAAATTTAATAAGAATGGGTGGCGTTCCTTATTTGCAATCAAAAACACGCGCTTCTCCGACTTTGTGCTCTCGACCTCGTCGTTCTCGATGATGAACTCTTTCTTCAGCACTTTGATAGCATATAGTTGCTTTGTGGCTTTCGTTTCTGCAAGCATGACTTTCCCGAAATTACCTTTGCCTAGGACGGCCAAGAAATTAAAGTGGTCTAAGCCAATCCTGCGCTGGGCTGGTGAGACTTCCTTAGGGCGGGGCTCCGCCACCTGGGTTTGAGGAGGCTTGTAGCCGCTTGGCTTCGCGGATTGTGATAGCGGGGGAGCCGCCACTTGTGGCTGCAGTGGCATGGGTTGCGTGATGTGGCTACTGTATGGAGCATATGCTGCAGGATCATACGTTGGCTGCTGAGGCTGCTGTTGTTGCGGAGGCACGCGACCCTGGCTATAGCTACTTTCATGCTCTGAGTGGGCATCCACTGGGAATTGGTATGGCCTAGAGGAGACCTGAGATTGGGGTTGTGGCGAGTAGTCCGTAGAGGATCGCTGGTATGGAGGGGGCCCCTTTTGAGAAGGTGTCCGCTTCCCTGTTAAAGCCGCCGCTGCCGCTGCCTGAGCAGACTGCGACGATTGAGTTCTCTCCCCAGGTAGAGGGCGTGGTTGTGGCATAGGGGACTGAGGCGCATAAGACGCCTTTGCAGCTTCTATGGACACACCTGATGTAACGGGGTAGGGCTGCTGTGATCTCGGCGGTGGCTCGTGAGACCTATCCGGCGGGGCGGATGTCCGCCTTGGATCCAAGGTCTGATACTGGCTGTACTGGTCTTGAGCTGGTGAAATACTCGTCTGTCCAGGCGATGGCGTTGGACGGGCTGACGCCGGTCTTAGCTGCCGTTGGGTCATCGACGAGACCGTTGAAGTTTGACGTCTCTTGGTCGTCCGGATCTCACTAAGAATTTGGTTTGCAACCTCCATAGACATACCACAGAAATCTGGGACTAGATGTGCACATTGGGCATGGCAGGTGAGGTTGCATTCTGGGCTGGTGTTAGTCCTAGCACGAACTGAAAGAATGGAGAATTTACCTGTGCATTTTCTGGAATTCTTCTTGCCCAAAGGCAAGATGTAGCCACAGTGGCAACACCAATTTGCTCCCATATTTGAAAATCCCTCGAATCTGTGAGGAATTCGGTGATTGAGCTTCTCCTCCTCCGGATCGGTTTCTGCGTTCGACTTGCTGATACATTTGGTGACGACCTTGTGGTAGCATTTTTTATGGCAGGTATATTTGCAATCGGAGCATTGCATTCCGGCAGCATACTTCAAGAAGTCTCCACAGAGCGCACAGCGCATAATATTATAAAACTGCTGGGTAACGAATTTGTGCCCATACATCTCGACAACTTCTTCCTTCCGCTGACGTATGGCCCCCTTGCGGTTGAGACCGATGTCGAAGGGCTTTCGGTCCTTCATTTGTTTTGCTTTCGGGTTGTTAGCTACAGCTATAATAAAAAATTTTTTTTAACTAAGAGACTCTACTCACCGAAGCTCATGGTCAGATGAATCTGGCCCACTGGCTCCAAGGCAAACCAGGCATCGATAACGACGCGATCTGGCTGGCTTTGGCTTGTTGACTTGAAATTCTGTCCAACTCCCATCCCAGAGGGCCCGCCAGAACCATAATACGACATAGAAGGATTATTGAACTGCGAATCCTGGCGATGAGTGCCTCCATTCTCCATCTTGTCGGCAGACACCCATCCAGCACTATTAAAATCCGACTCTATTTTCTTGCGCCTCATCTCTTCAGCAATATCTGAAATTCTAATCCAGAGCATGCCGATTGGAAGCGGGTGATCACCCGGCTTATCATATACCGTAATCTCAATCTCATTTGCCTTATCGACTTCAATTTCATGGCTTTCTTCGGGCCACCTATCTGTTCTTGTTGACTTGGTCCGGATTTTAATCACGTCCTCAACTTTAGCGATCACAAATGTTTCTGGTCCCCTGGCAAATCTCCCCGTCGCAGCATGATCTACATCTTTAACCGCGTGGATCCGCATTGAGAGGTGCCCGGTCAACGGCTTTCGCATGTTCGGTGTATTGATACTGTCATCTATTTTCAAGGAGTAAGCCCCCCAAATCCTTAGTCAACAAAACGATATAAGGTGACATACCGTCAGCAGCATCAGAACTCTCCATGTCTACATGCAGGTCTTCATATCTCTTCAGTGCTTGCTTTAGCAGCTGAATCTTTTGATTGCTCTCTATGCGTTTGCTTTCGGCATCTGCCCGGCTCTTTCTGTCGCCTTCTAACTGGTATAACCGAACCATCTTCTCAATCCCCTCTTTGTACTGCTTTTCAACGCTAAGCTTGAATTCTAGCTGCGACAGCATAAGTTGTATTCGAGGGCCCAAGTAGGGAGTGTCGTATTTGATGAGATCTAGGACGCCCACATGATTAAATTCCCACTTCTAGCAACTACGGGGCTCCGGGCACATTTTCAAACTTACCTAGCTTGCTGTAGTTTGGTCTCGCCTTCGGCATGACCATTGCTGGCCCAGGTGGAGCGTAGGGTGCTCGAGGAGGCATCATATGCCCGCCCCCTAGCTGCTGACTGTAACCACCAGGCCCTGGATCTCCATACCCCCCGCTCTCCATACCATAGGTCCCCCGTCCGTCTTTCGGCGGTGGTAAGGGCGCTCCATCGCCTCTGTACTGTGATGGCGACATTGGACCATCATTTCCTGCCACCCCCTCCTGGCCTTGTCCCATCCTCCGCATTTGTAGCTCTCGCATTCGCTCCTCTAGATAGCCGATATTCTTTCGGCCTTCACGGATCTGGGCATCTAGCCGCTGTCTCACAGAGGGGTTGTCAGTCTGTTGACGCATCGAGTTCGCGCCATTAATGAGCACTTTTTCCCTCTCGATCTTCCGATAGACATTTGTTATGAGCTGGTCGTCGTCCATGATGACTTCTGAGTATGATTCCACGCTCTAACAAGCGCTGGAGACGCCCTTTCCTCTCAGTCCAGAGGATTCCCCTCAAGTATGTCAACGCGGCGGAGCCGCGAAAGCGATATGCGCAGCAAGTGGGGAGGACCCGACGAGGCCTTCGCTCTCGGTCAAGGAGCGGGGTTTTTGCAAGTCGGGCTCTGTTAGTTTCCTGCTGCAGCCAAAGGCCGCCAGCTGCGTGACGATGCAGAGGTTGTTGCACCGTCGTCAAAACCCGAATAGCAGGCTTCGCAACGTGTAACGTCCCAACCGAGCAACAGCAGGAACAATAGCAGAAACAAGAGCACCGCTTGTTCACGCGGGCAAGCGGTCCGGGAAGAGTACCGTGGGTTTTCGTGGTCTGTCCCGAGTTCAGTGGATCCCGAGGGGATGTTGATGCTGAGCGTATTAGGCAATCGGGTGTGATATGAGTGACGGTTGGCTTTCGCTGAAAGGGAGGGGCGGCCGATGTGTTATGCCCGCCAACCGCGTCGCGGGGGCTTGATAGCCTAATTTGAGCTCCTCATGAACGATCGAGGCTTGGGCGATGCAGCGGGTGCTGTAAATAACAACAGTGGAATGCACTGCTAGACGGCATATGGTGCGAGCAACCAACTACACACTACTCTGTACTCTGTACAATATACTTGTACTTCGTATACCGTCTCTATCTGCTTGTCGAAGTATTAACCTGTTCCTGCCCATCTCAATGCGCGCCTGCCATCTGTCCCAACAGCCCAACGACGCGCTTCCTCGGCGCCCAGTTAGCCCTGTGCAATCCCTCCTGGTCGTTAGGCCCCTCCCAAGGGAAAGAGAGAATACGGAGCATGGTACGGGGAGGGCGCACTGGCCACGCAATCAACTCCACACAATATGTACTCTTGGTCCGTAGTATGCGCGGTATGGGGATCTACATCGGAAAGGCCCGAAGCTCTTCCAGCGTCCAGTACTTCCGCATATTCTCTGCCCCTAGCTCTTTCACCTCATCATCTAGATGCTGCCACAGGACCGTCCCGAATCCGTCCATCAATTCCTCCATCCTGTGTAGCCGAAGCTCGTTCTCACCACTCTTGCACCCGTTCAAATAAGCTTCAAGCTTGTCCAACCCTGCATGAATTTGTTTATGTTGCGCCAGCAACTCTAGTTCCTCCCGGAAAGCAGGCATCCTCTTAGCGAGCAAGGGAAAGAAATACTGCTCCTCGATCGAGTGGTGTGTTGAGAGCGAGTTACAAAAGTCTAGCCCAAGCGCTATGAACTGGCGCAGGGTCATGTTCTTGGGACGTTTACCGTTACTGGCAGCGCTGTACAGCTCGTTCCAGGTTTGACGGAAATGGTTATGCTATCTATTGTTAGCGTAGTTGCAAAAGTAACTCCCCACTGGACCTATACAAATACATCCATCTGCTCTGCAAAACGGTTGTATCCTCGGAACTCTGCGGCCGAAAGTTTTGGCAGCTCCTCTGCCACTGTTTGGATCTCTTCATCACTCCCAGGAGTCGTTGGGTCCATATCTCTCGGGTTGTTCACACAACTTGGCAATGGGAGTTCATGCGATGGTAATAGCTCTTTGATGATACATCTCTTAACTAATCATTCACACATGTGTGCACATCGTATCTCGACCTCACGTGATGGGGCACTCTCTTGTCCGGATCAGCAAGCTGGCATAACTAGTTCAGTCATTGAAGGAGACATTTACAAGCTGGAATAGAGCCATCAACTAGTACTAATATTCCGTTAAGCTCTTGGTGACCTGAAGATTACTAGGTAGCATTCATATCTCAAAATATCGCACTCTCCCTCAGGCTTTTGACATTATTCAAAGGATCTTGATATTTACACACACGGAGGAAAACAAATGTGCATATCCTTGACAAAGAACAGTTTCTCTGTCCGTAACAAGAGAGAATACAGAGCTAGAAGTACATGTGCCGCAGAACGTTTTTGAGAACTGAGGATGTCTATTGTAAAAGTGGAGATGAAGGAGGAGGAAGACTGAGGTTGATAGTGCAAGGACGATCAGGAAAGGTACAGACTTGTACTGTCACCATTGTATATGGACGCCCCAGCAGAAACCGGTGGAATATTATGTAAGAATGGCCTATTCGACCCCAGCAGCGCCGCTGTCTGAAGGGGGACCACTCCCTAGACCCACCGGAATACTTGGGTCGCTTGCGATCATCTCGGCGAGGATATCGAGGACAGGCTGTTTATGAAGTACATAGTTAGCGTAGAAAACAAAGAGGAATATAACGCTGATAGCATACCTTCGAAACAGTATTGTCGTAGATGGAAATTAGGGATCGAGGTTGTGGGTATACTTTGAGGGCCTTGTAAAAACAGAGTGCCGCCTCAACAGCCGATTCTGGCCCTGTAATAAAAGTATTAGCACTTGAGGCGTAGATACACTCCTTCGATCAAAAAAGTGAATTAAAACCCTCAATTTGTTTTGTTGTGACATGGTGCAAGCCCTCCTAGTGGAGATTCCATCTGCCATTGGCAAGATGTATGTCCTGGACCATGCGAGAAGCCTTACCTTTCTGGCAGAGCTCTTCTCCTCTGCTGACTTCGCTCATGAAGAATGTCTCTTTTTCCTCCGCGTCCGTTGGGAACCCTTCTTCTTTTGCCTCTGCCATTGCCGCCTTTATGGCTTCTCGCTGCAGGATATGTTGTGCTTCTGCCTCCTCTTTCGCAGCCTTTGCTTGTCTCCGGTGCTCACGTCTTAATGCCTTTCGGAAGTTTGGGTCATTTCGTCGCCGATGGTCAAAATAGATTGCGTAGGCTAATGAGCGTAGTGTCAGTGGCAACTTTGTTGGTCAAATGAACCGTATGAATTTCGTGAAGCCTGCGTAAATTAGAGATAGGAGAGATGAGATGTACCAAGAAGACCTGTTGCTACAGTGCCAACAGAGAGAGCTACAACAGTTGAGGTTTTCATGGGTGTAGCCCTGGTAGATAGATATCCTGATGTGATGGTAGACGCTGAATTCATAGAATGGGAAACTTGTTGTTTGGTGGTGCAGTGACTCGGCGAACGATTTTGGATATACCCCTGCTGAGATTGCGGCTCAATACCGCAGTGCCCGTTAAGACACGTGACCCGAAAATCACAACATCCTCTAGACTGCAGCTCCGACCACTTTCTACAATATGGGGTATATAGCGGGAGCGCTCAAGCCCATCAAAGTCCTGGTGTGAGGGTGAGGTAAGCAATGATCTACCCAGATACCTCCATAGTCTACAATGTATGTTTTTGCTCTTGAAAATATCCCCTTGCTTTCTCTCTGTCCATTTTGTGCTAGGTAATAGTTAGGGCAATTAGCGGCTTACATCTTTCTTTACGAATCACAGAATTTCACGTTCGTCCCTGCAGTGGAGTGCCTCTCAGCTGCTACGAAGGGACTTGAGGATGCTGGCTCCTATTGAACGCCATGGTCATATGGGATTGTGGATCCTGGACACCTCAGTACTGATCCAATTGCCTTAAGGATCCATTAGAGAGATCCGGAAGTATGAGAGGTTTGACCGGCACTCCGTCGATTCAATTTCCTTCCTTCTGCATCAGGGAGAAGGTTGCGCTGCTCCAGAGCCACTATGCCTATTTAAGCCCTCCCTCGGCTGTGCAAGTCTCGCCCGCACACACATGGGTTTTTTGTTCACGACAACCTATACTACCCTAACGGGATTGTGCTGTTGGAGAGCTTCGTCCGCGTGCCCCTCGAAGAGGAGGCGGCAGGGGGATGATACATAGCTAGGCATCGCTTCTGTCTGCCTGGGCCATCTCATACATCTGCGGCATGCTTGATGTGGGCGTTGATGCTCTCGATACCCGCAAAGATGAAAGAGTGGGGTACAACAAAAATATCGGGCGGGACCAGGGCGGCTTGAACAGGGCGGTAAATAAGCGGACTGGCAGGATGGAAAAACGCAATGCAATTACCAGTGCTGGATAGCGAATCTCTGGAGTCTCTATTCCGATTCCACGACCTTACTCCCCTACTCTACTCCCCCTAAAAGCTTAGAAATATAAATCAGGTTGTCACTTCCCCTTAATGTTACATGAATCTTATTGACATACCATTTGACACGACGTACCGCACTGTCCAGGAACGGGAAGGAGAAAAAAAGACAAGAAAACAAAACAAAAAAAGCCACTCCCTAGATCAAGAATCACCAATTCCAGGTCCTTGAAGACGCGGTAAAGACGGGAGGTTTCCACTGTAGTTTGTCCGGGTCGATTCTACGACGCGGTTTGAGTTTTTCTTTTTCGAGTTGTTTCTCCTTCTGTGCGACGATTGCATCTGTGAGGACGATTACGTACTGGCCTTTCTGAGGTTGGTGTTAGTATCTCCATACAGAGAGGTATTTGAAAACCACAGGAAGGGATAAACTCACCGAGTACCGCACCATATTCAGATTCTGCAATGTGTGCAGTACATCGTTGGTGGTCATGGCCGACAATGAACCAATCTCCTCGATGTTGACATCTGTGCGTCCGTCCATCAGGATATTGACGATCGTCTCTTGCCAATACGCCCTGTAGCTCATTAAGCCCAGGTCTGAGAGCGGCTTTTCGGGAGAACCTGGTTTACCCTCGCGTTTCGACAGCTCATATGAAAAGGCGATTAGGAGGCGCCCGAAGCCCATGCGTTGGTACTGCGGGAGAGTCAAGATGCAGGCCACATTATAACCCTCGGCACTCTCTTTTTCCTTTGAGAAATATCCAACGAGATGGCAGCCGTATTCGTCTCTAGTAGTCATGCAATAGAAGAGAAAGGGATCAACGTCATAATACAGTGTCTTATGATCCAGGAACATTTTTGAGAGCAGACACAAGTTACGACACCAGGTGCGTTGGCGGCGGCCGTCGATTTCGAAAAAGGAAACGTAGTCGTCGCGATATATCTCGTTGCCTGGCGGGTGGAACAGGGTGCATTTCTGACGATGGGATTTGAACTGGGGGAGTTTGGCGTGATAGGAAAGACAGAACTCGCAGATGTAAATCATCTCCTCCTCGGTGAGCTCGATAGGGTATGGACTAAAGTACCATGGGTCCATCTCATGGCGGCCAAACTGAACGCGTCCGATATTGCGTACACGAGAGATCTCAGTCTGATTCTGTGTCATTGATCCGGAAGTGCGGAGTTTTTCTATCTCGTCTTCGCGAGAATAGACTTCTGGAGCTGCGGCTTTGGCGGCAGCAGCAGCATCTTGAACGTCCACAAGATCCATCTCTTCATCGTCAGGCTTGGGCGTTCCATCCATGACCTCAGCGGACACAACTGCGATAGAGTCATTACCGTTCTCTATACCTGGTGCTAGTTTGAACAATGATGACTTGAGGCCGTTCCCTGTCGTGATCATCGAGCTTGATTCAGGGGTAGCGGAAATGTCGCGGCTGGCTCCTGCCCGTTGCCTCTTCTGGGCTTTGGTGAGCTTGGATATATCGTTGTTTGTGTTAGCCTTGCTTGTGGCTCCGCTTTTTTTCTTGTCAGGTTTTTCTGGCGTAGGCCACTCCACTTCCTTGGAGAGGTCAAGCCTCTGTGCCGGAATCCATTCTGTGCAAACTACTTAGTACTTAGTCGTTAATTGTGAGGTAGCTAGAAATACCATCAAGACGCTTATTAAACTCCTCATAATGCACGCTGGTTACTGAGTTAGCAAAGCCCACCCATTCTGGCCTTCCATTGATTACCCACTAGAAGTATGGGTTCCCCTTCCGCTCCTGCATGGACAGGATCTCCGCCTTGCGTTTTTCGCCATCCTGTAATGTGTCAGTCGCATGACAAAAGTCCTAAGCTTCGACAATGAAGAAACCCTTCCACCCCCTAACGCCGAGCACGTGACAAACGGAAGAGAAGAGGTGTTATGCACAACAGCAGGCAAAGCACTCTCGGTAAGTAGACAATAGAGAAATATCCACTGTAACAGCAATATCTCTGGGCGGTTGTGATAGAAAACAGATCGCAATCAAATGAAAATCACTGGCAGCAAGTCCGCACGCGAAGCGAGACGAGGAGAGTGAGAGAAAGAGAGCCGCACCTTCTCCACGAACGCTTTAACTCCGATCCTGCCGGCCATGCACCAGTCAGTTCTAGACCCTCCAGACTTCAGACTCTGGGCAGAAATATGGTGGTAGACAGGTGTGTCCAGAACATACCTCAGGGTCGCAAGCGTGGCAAATCCCTTCTCCACAGGCACAGGCGCCTCGGAGGGGTCCTGGGACGTGTCTCGAGGCGCCATGGCAAGGGCTCCGATGGATCGAGGGATGGAAGGCAGATGTTGATGTTGGTGAGGGTTCGTGAGAGTTCTTGTCGGTCGGCAAGATTTGCGCTGTGTGTGATTCACAACATTACGCTTGGCCTCTTCGAGTGCCTTGATCACGTGCATATCAATTCCCCCTACAAAATAGAACACCACTTGTTGGTGGGTATAACAATATGAAACACTTGGAAAACAAGGACTTCCATGATGGCCAGAAGCCGGGCCTGAATTGGAGAACGGGCCTTGCCGCCTAAAAGTACCGCCTGCTTGAAATTGAAACCTTGATGCCACCGAGTTACACCCGCAAAGAGGGCCAGGAATTGGCATGATATGTACACAAAGCTCCCCGCAATGCCTATCAAGCCCTCTCACCTCCTGCCCGCTGCCTCCTGTCCACCGTCAGCTGAGGGAGGAAAGGAGTGGATCTGGTTGATATCTTCAGCATATAATCCAGTCTCTTAATAACCTTCGCAGCACCGTTAACCTACCTGCTCAGCAAACTCGATCCACTGCTCCATGCTCTTGACGTAGGGGTCTGCAGCGGCGTCTGGCAGCGCTTCGTGGCCCCAAATAACGATCTCGTCAAAGGAGGCGTGCTCCTCCATTACCTTGACTTCTTCGGGTTGTTCGTCATCAGAGTCGGCCGAGGGATCGTCACCCGGCATGCCCTTCCTGCCGCTGTTCTGAGGCAGGGTTTTGTCCGTTGAGCTCATGACCACACCTTCGCGCGTCGTTAATGCCTTCCCGCTTCCAATTGAGGCGACAAAACCAACCTCGATAACCCTCTGGGACTTTAACCGCCTTTCCCAGAAGCTTATGGCCGCGGAAGTACGCCGTTCTTGTCCCGTCTGTAAGTCGTCAGTCACCATGGAACCGTTCGTAGGAGCGGGTAAACAAACCGTCTCCTGCAGAAGGATCCCAATATCTCTCAGATGCAACGACGGGACCATTGTGGTTGATGCGACAGGGGAGGATATTAGGCGTACACCTCCGCTCCGGTGCAGTCTTATCTGATTTTATGGCCAGCATTCTGGCGTTGTTGCTCTAGTGGAGTTGACGCGAAGCACTTTACGCGTGCCCCGTTAAGAGTAGTCATCGTGGTAAGCGAGCTTCGGAGTTCGATCTCAGAATCTTAATTTTCCAACCTCCACCCTCTAATCCTATCCCGGCATTTAAAAATGAACAGCTGTTTGCAATTATGCACAAACAAGAACGACTGCGCTGCAATCATACATACCTTCCAGATCTCCCTATGTAACTATGTAACTAGCATCTCCCCTCCTTTCGGTAGGGATACGGGAGCCACAGCAAATAATATCGCGAGTAAAAGGGAGCATTTCTCCAACCTTTTTCTCTACTAAGATGCCAATGATCCCAGCTTATGAAACACCCTAGATCCCCAAGTGATAGACAATCATACCAGCTAACCCCTTGACGCTGCTTGCGACAGAGTGAGTCAGCGTGTAAGAAGCCATTACATGTCATCCTATTAGTTTTCGTGCTGCTATTATCCCCCTGCAACTCCAATTCTCTCATGTCGGATGAGGAGAAGACAACTTTGAAGAAACTGAACACTGCGGCAGCGACATCTTTCAATGCCCATTTACTCACTTCTATTGGCCGTGCCGTCCTCAAGTGGACTGATTGCCTTGCATGCCATCTGGAGCTAGACACTTCTTCGAACACACTCTACGTCATCCGCTACCCTTCCTTTTGTGTCGCCAACCTTTCTTCACAGAATTTAGGGGATCCACCGAAGACTGCGATCCATGCTTGTGCGACTCCATGTGCGACTAGTCTACCGTGGGCGACGAGAGATGAGGTTACCCAGATGCTTCGAGAGATTGTGTTGTCCTACCGCCTCCTGTTTGGACAGAATAAGGCATCCCGGCAGTTCTTCTGGGGCCTCAAGCCGTTCAATAGTATTCCCGAGAAAGGTGAGGACCGGGTTTTGATGGCACTGTGCGGCCAGAAAAAACACCGCCTATCATTTGAGGTCCCTCAGCGAGAGAAACACGATCTGTCCCGTGATTTTCCAGTCCTTAGGAGGAGGCTTGCAATCCTGCTGCAACATTTGTCAACAAAACGACCACGTACCTGGAAGGAACTCTGGCATGACAAACGAGATTCTGCTTCCTGGTTCGCATTTTGGGCTGTGCTCATTATCGGGGGAGTGGGAATAACCCTTGCATTCATCCAAGTCATACTCCAAGCGGTACAAATTGCGTTTTAGATGAAACATCCTTGGCCCACAAAGGGAGCCCCACCTATACCTTCCGTTCCGCCCAACTTTGGATCACTCCCTCCTCTGTTGATGAGTATTCCTTCAAGGTCACTTCGTCACCCTGGAGGAACGTGTTTGCCTGAACAAAAACCCATTTCGGCTGTTTCTTCGCCAAGACAACCTGGCGCCATTCAAGATACTTGCCATCAACTCGGGAGAGTTCTTCGTAATACGTACGGCATGACTTAACATCAGCCGTGCACCGATACATGTGCAGTCTTAGCAGCATTCGGCCTAGGGCGGGTTTCCCGTGAGAGACAATCTTGGATCGGTCGACGCGGACGATGAGATTAGGCTGTTGCGGGTCGTACTCTATAGTCATAAAGCCACCACCGTCGGTCAGAAGACATTTGAGCATGGCAAAATGAGCCTGTAGTTAGCCTGATTAGATATAGATATTGAGTT
This sequence comes from Geoglossum cookeanum, assembly GCA_021527025.2. Taxonomy (NCBI): domain Eukaryota; kingdom Fungi; phylum Ascomycota; class Geoglossomycetes; order Geoglossales; family Geoglossaceae; genus Geoglossum; species Geoglossum cookeanum. The sequence continues at coordinate 44,430 of JAJDFF020000206.1, read as the reverse complement.
AGTGGTACTGGTAGCGGTGTCCTTACCCTGCTATGGGCCTGCCCCCATTTCTGTGGGCATCTCGAGTTAGTCACCTAGATGGAACACGCGCACTCGAAGGCGGTACTTACATCATCGTTGATGTTGAAATTCTGCAGCCCGCGGAGACCGTCAACACCAAGTTGCAAATAGGTGTTGTACGTGACTATGTTGCTGTTATTGGCTATAGCATACAATAAATATGAGGTATTGAGGTGGCTCACGATCATCAGCTGTAATCTCTGAATCGTCATTGAACCCGAATAGCGCAAGTAGCTCCGCATCGTCCATCAGATAGGCGCCAACAAGCTCCGCCCTGCACTCGTCAACGGTAGTCGCCAAATCTCCAAACTGACCGGTCCAGGTCTGCCCAGGCTTATACCATGAGTTAATCGGCTTCCCGGTAAGAGGGTTTATGGGTGGATTGTTAGTATCAAAATTGAACTGATCGTCGCCTTCCTGAACCATAATCTTCCCTGTTCCGTGGCCTAAAAGCTCGTGGAGAACAACCCACCAGTAGTACGAAGGGTATTTGTGCTTCTGAAACGTTTCAGCCTCTGAAGCATCAAGGAAAGGGCAGACGTCGGTTTTGTTGCTCTCAGCACTCATTCGGTTGGCAACTATCACGTTCTTAAAACCACATTCTTGGCGGATGTCGTTATACTAAGTAGATGACCGTGAGTAGGATGCTACACAGCCAGCAATGAAACTTACATTCGGAAGATTGATTCCCGAAAAAATTATACTGGAGCAATACGCTAGCGCTATGTAGTAATTAGACCGAGATGTAATGTCGCGGGCTGGGGACGTACTATGTATACTTGTGAAATCTGGAGGCTCAAAGAGCGCTTTCTCAAAAGGCCCTTTGCCATCATTTTCGGAAGATCCCCCGGCAGCCCAAGGAAGTCGCCGTATAAACTTAGTAGATTGCTCAACAAGCTTCGCCAAAACCTTCGTCTCTTCGACATTAGAGATCGCGACCAAGCCTTCGAATTCTGCTCGAATGCCATATGGATCACGGTATGGCTCAACAAAGCCAAAAATGTTCTCTACCCGCGGACTTTTATCTTTGATCCATGTACGCTGAGAGTCACGGTAGGCATCCAGACTGCCAGTCTGGAAGCTTTCAATATACTGAGAGATGAAAAGCCTCTGTGTTTCATTCGCTGCCCATCTAGATGCCTCAGAAAGGGAAGCACAGATCCTGGCAAGATCTTCAGAGTGATCTCCACGTACAAGTTTCACGGCGCCTCTAGAGTCGGGCAACGAAAACCCCTCGGCGTGCACATCCTCCTGGACGGACGCCAGCAGAACCTCAAAAATCGGTGTTTCACACGAGTTGCCCTTCCGGAGACGCGTGTTCTCGGGAAAGATCGAACGATCCTCTAACGCTCGAGACACAGATGCAATCTCATCCTGTGTAATCGCACATTCGCCAGGGTAGTATGCACTTTGTGCTTGGCTGCCCGGATATCCCAAGCTGTGAGGTGGCGTCGATAACATCGGTTGCGCGATGTTGGCGAGCATATCCTGAAGCATCGCGTTTTTGCCCGCAAACTTCTCCATGGATTGGAGACTTAGTCCCGGCACGAACTTTTGGTCGCCAGAACCCTACGCCAGATATGCAAGCTGCACTCTATTCCGGCATGGATACACTCACATAGTAGTTTCCAATATTTGACAGAAACGTAGCAGCATACTCAAGGAATGCTTTGCACTCTTCCGGGGAGACTCCATTCTCCTCAAGCAGCGCACTCCAATTCCCAGAGCAGGTTGCATAAAGCTCCATGATAAAGTTGTAAATGCCAGTCGATTCCGGCGACACCTGGCGAAGAACAATTCTCGTTCCATGCCAAGCAGCACTTGGGACCGTGGCTAGTGTCAGCCTATGCTCAAGCTTAGATAGTGTGATCGGGCACTAACCGTGACATGTAATGAGCGTAGAGTTTTTCTTGAGATGAGAGACTCTCAAAGGCACTTTTGATGCTCAACTGGTGAATCGGCGGTGCTGGAACGATGCTATTCTGCTTACTAGTCGCCATGGCTAGGTGTTGGAAGAAGCGTCAGGACCGAAACGGTGAGTGTTGTGGAGGCAGAATCTGAGCCCGGGCGACTAGCTAGAATTCTTGGCGTGGGTAGCTTACCTACCTCGCTGCCGCTCGTTTTTCCGTAGCACGTAGGCACACGAACCAGAGTATTGTGGAGGCAGAATCTGAGCCCGGGCTACTAGCTAGAATTCTTGGCGCGGGTAGCTTACCTACCTCGCTGCCGCTCGTTTTTCCGTAGCATGTAGCGACACGAAGTAGAGCATTGAGCACCCTACCCACCGGTCCCAATACTCTCCACATCTTTTGGCAGTCCTAGGAAGGCTGTCGGTAAACCAGTGGTAGCTTGTTCTTTGCATGAGCAGCAGAACTGATTCTTGTTTGTCATTCTTGTGATTTTCGGCAGAGAGCAGAGTAGCTCAGGCCAGAGAGAAAATTTTTCGAAGATACGGCATGCGAGAAAACTCATCAATCAGCAACCCAACAAGACATACAATTGCTTCAGCATCGAAAGCTATTAGGAAAAGCTTTGAAGAACCGAGTGCAGCTTCAACAGTAGCAATTGAGCCTTTAGACATCGACGATTCCCTTGCAAGTTCATTCCAGCACTTAGAGATTGACGAAGACAAATTGATCCCCAGACAACTAACCCCTAGCCTAATTTTTAATCAAACACAACAATCAAGAATCATGAGCAATAACACCTTAGCCATGACCTTCTCAGGAGAGAACTACAAGCCAGTGATGGTTGTAATATTCATCGACAGCGTGGAGGTGATAGCAGAGAATTCAGGACAAGATGCAGCTAGCAAAGCAAGAATATGCAGAGTGATGTTCTACAATGGCTTGCAAGGAAAAGTAAAAGAGTGGTTTGATGATTTGGAGATGGAAACACAGATGAATTGGGATCGTCTGAAGGAGGCTTTCATAGACCGATATTAGAGGAGAAGAGTAGAAGATCAGAATGAAGGATACTTCATCGACCAGATGCAGATGCTACGTCAAGGCAGCCGACCAATAACAGAATACATCAGGCATGCAGAGTCATTGTTTTCGTTGACGAAAGATCAGTCTTTACTACGGGTACTTGCTTGAAACTTCATCAATGGACTGTCGGACAACATCAACCAGCGAATTATTTCTAGCCAGCTACCTACAGAGGTGTTTACATTTGGAGAGGCTAAAGAGGTAGTAATCAGAGTCTACTCTAGGCTAGGTAATAACTCCAGCCATGATCGTATAGTCAGTTACCCAGTTTTTGTAACAAACCCTGCTTTCAATCCTATGGATACGATGGTAAAGGTACTACAATTAATATGCAATAGGATGTCTGAATAGGAGAGACCCCCTTGACTGGCATATCATCAGCAGCTTTTACCTTATTCTCCTTCGAAATCCTCTTCTTTTCAGCTATATCCTCATTCACGATTAGCTGGGCTAAGGTTGACCATCATTTGCTATAACTGTTTGGAGCATAGTCATTACAACAATGAATATTCTTTTGTGCCTATATCAGTAGAACAATATTAAGCAAACTAACAGGAAGTTTGAAGACAATTCTGAGAACAATAGACAGTTAAGCAGAAACCATCTGAACAGCAACCAGCCCAACAACAGCAAGTAATGCAACAGCAGCGACCAACACAACAGTAACAACCTTAATCCAGTAGCTCTAGTAGTCAGTTAGCTCCTGGACAATATGTCATCTTTGTGTCCAATACTGTGGTACCACAATATACCATAGAGAAACAAATTCCTAAGCAGACAGAAATAGCAGGAATGCCTACTGTATGTGGATGACCAAGAGCAGTTCCTCGACCAGCTCTATATATAAATGAGTATCCTCCTACTACTGTAATGTGTTTTATGTCCACTCCTCCTGAACTGATGACAACTTGATTTCAAATACGAACCCAGCCTAAAGAAGATTCAGGAATGGAAATAGACTCTTAAGAGACTATTGGGAGACAGGAAAACAGAAATGTAGACTTGAGAAAGATACAAAAACCTCAGAGAAGGAATATTAGGCACTAATCAGAGGAAAGAATAGAAGGGAGGCACATTACTATGCCTAGACGCAAGCCTCATAAGCTTCCATCACCTATCAGAGCTGTCGTTGATCAACCACGATTTAATGTATAGAAGTTATTCAGCTCTAAAGTTGAGATGACGGTTAGAGATATTCTTGATATTTTACCTACAGTATGACGACAAGTTGCCAATGGCATGAAATTCTCAGTGATTAGGGCATGAAGAACAGTTAATGCACCAAATCAGTCTACAGTTGCCACAGGTACTACAGCAACACAGGAACCTACTATTCTATATAAGTTACCGAAAAATTCCAAGATTCCAAGTTGCTTCTTTATTACCTCTTGGGTCAACAATATCCCTTTGCCTTGAACCCTCATAGATTCTGGAACCTGTGTTGACCTAATTAGCCCTGCTACTGTCCAGAAACTTCAACTACAGCCACATGCAATAGGAGAACCCCCATAGAGCCTTAAAGTTGCAAGTGATGAACTGGTTCCAATTACCGAATGCATGGATATTTCTGTCAATGTTGCTAGAGTTAATATGATGGTTACTGCATATCTGACTAGTATCAGTATCACTTACGACTTGTTGTTGTCTAGAAGATGGATGGAGCCTGTTGTTGCAGAAGAAAACTTCCAATGCCATCACTTTACAATCAATAGTCCTGATGGAAAAAAGCTGGTAGTTTGTAAGACTGTAGCGCGGGTCTTAAGGATATATAGTAGTGTGACGACTTATAGTAACGATGGAGTAACTCTGGCATGGTGCAATCGTAATGCGTTCGTGGAGGCAATATGATTATCATGGTGGTAAAGAAGCAATTAGCAGAAGTGCTTTCAGTATTGTAGCTTTAGAAGAAGAAGAACTAATCGCTGCTTATTCTACTATGGGCAGTGGGCTACTTAAATACATAGTTTCACCGGCTCTATGCTGGCTACCTTGCCTCATAGCTGTACCCTCATTGTCCTGACCTTTGCTGGTAATGGCGATGTTGTCAATAGGGTGTCTCTGCTGTTTCCATAGCATCATTCCCATGGCATGCTGCTTTCGTAGTGACGTCTTTGTCTGATAGGGACTGTTTTTGTCGTTCATCTGGACGAGCTGGATGTTATATGCTTGCGGGGGATGCTTGCGGCTGCTTGCTTGCGGTCTCATCGTCGTTGAGCCTTCTAGAAGCCGTAAGCGGCTTGGGCAGTCTAATGCAGCTGAGAACCTCCTTTTAAGAGCCTCATTGTTGTTACAAGCCTCATGAGCTTATTGTGAGGCTCACGAGCCTTGTACAAGCTCGCAAGCCTCTATGTAGGCCTTAGCCATGCGCAACGGTACACAGACCCATCCACGAGCCTCGCCGCAAGCCCTTACTATGAGTAGCATAGCTTGCCAGCTCGAACTCAGGCCTGACTTCACTACGAGCCTAACTGCTCGTCATTATTCTGCTGATCCGGGCACCGTGACCTTGTCCGGCTCAAGGCACCCGAATTGGAAGTTCGAGAGCTATTCTTCAACATATATATAAACCCGAGGTCTCCTTCTGAACCTCTTCTTCTCTTTAGCTTTGAATCGTCGAATAGAAGTAGTCCTACCTTGCTTTCCAAGCACCCAGAATCTACGTTCGTGACAATTGTCAGTGCCTTATATGGATGCTTGCAGCTGCTTGCTTACGGTCTTGTCATCATTGCGGAAAACTGATGTTGTTGAGTCTTCTAGAAGCCATAAGCAGTTTGGGAAGTCCGACACGGCTGAGAGCCTCCTTCTTAAAGCCTCATTGTCAGCAGTGTTACGAACCTCCGATCGCCTCCACGAGCCGCATCGAGCCGCATGAGATTATCGCCGGACCCACGAACCTTGCGCAAAGCCCTCGAACCTATACACGGACCTCAACCGCGCCGCCCAATGAACCTACGGACCCAACGAACCTACGGACAGACCAACCGCAAACTACCACCGCTCGTAGTATAGCCAGCAGGCTCAACCACAACTGGCATGGCTCGTGACAATTTGTGGCGGGTTCGGGAGCTTCCCCTTCTTATGTATATAAACGCGAGCCCTCCTTCTATACCTCCTCTCTTCTTTAGCTTTGAATTATCGAATAGAAGTAGTCCTACCTTGCTTTCCAAGCGCCCGGAATCTACGTTCGTGACAAGCAGCGCCTTACACTTCTTAACGATATAAATATTGATAAATTTTTTAATATAATGACATTAATTATAGACCTCCATAGTACCTTTAGCCAACTTTAGTGGTACTGTGGAGAGTATCAGAGCCAATGGGTAAGGTGCTCAATGCTCTGGTTCATGTGCCTACATTCTATAGAAAAATGAGTAATAGCGAAGTAGGTAAGCTACCGCGCCAAGAATTCTAGCTAGCTGCTCAGACTCAGATTCTGCCTCCACAGTACTTGGAAGAAGAGTTTGAGATAAGTAAATGACTCTCTAATCTTGATGTGTTTGATGTTTTTTTAATAACTTGACATTATAGTCTTATATATATCTCTTCAAAAAATCTTCTACAAGAAATACACTAAACCTCAGAGTGTTTCAACTACAGAATAACAGAGAGCAAGTTCAGTTCATTAGCAGCAATCAAGCCAATCAATCAAACTTGAACCTTCTAGCTCTTCATTGTGCCTATGCTATTATTCCCTATTTGAGTGACACAGAAGAGTATATTAATAAAGTTCTTTATGACAAAGACACTCTGTGTCTAAGGGAGAGTGAAAAGCTAAAGTAGGGGACTTTGAACCTTGCTGCAATGGTATCATGGAGATTAGTATTATACTAAACTAAAATGCCACATTTAAGAGAAAGGAAAAAAAACATGTAGCTAGCAACTAGCCTTTAAGGAAAGATATTCTCTAAGATTTAAGTTATAGCTCAGTAATTACCAAACTAACATTATTAACCAACTAACTCTAATACCTAAACTCCCCTCCACTCTACCACTACCTGTTATAAATTTCTAACTGTAACTTTTTTTTCTACTACACTCCCATCTATATATATAATATTTATTTGACTGAGCTTTTCCCAAGTGAATAACTCATTACTATTATGATTTAGCCTCTACAAGCTAGCTTCCATGAGCCTCATTGAGCCACATAAGCTCATCGCTGGACCTACAAACTGTCATGAACATAGAATCTAGGTGTTTGGAAAGTGCGGTTAGGATACTTCTATTCGACGATTCAAAGCTAAAGAGAAGAGGAGGTTCAGAAGAAGACCTTAGGTTTATATATATATAGAATAATAGCTCTCAAACTTCCAATTCAGGTGCCTCGAGCCGGACGACGTCACGATGCCCGGATCCGCAAGATAATGACGAGCGGTTAGGCTTGCAATGAAGTCAGGCCTGAGTTCGAGCCGGCAAGCTATGCTGCTCATAGTAGGGGCTTGCGGTGAGGCCTGTGGACGGGCCTGTATACCGTCGCGCACGGTTAAGGCTTGCATAGAGGCTTGCAAGCTTGTCCAAGGTTCGTGAGCCTCACAATAAACTCATGAGGCTCATAACTCATAAGGCTTGTAACACAAACCTTGCGCAAGCTCTTGAACCTATATACAAACCTTAACCATAATGTAAGACCCATAGACCCTTATGTAAGTCCTGCCCAAGCTCGTAAGACTCTACACAGATCTCAACTATGCTTATTGCCTAATGGTTCTGTGAATGGGCCTCATCGCGAACTGCTACCATTCGTAGCATAGCTAGCGAGCCCAACTGCAGCTGGCATGGCTCAAACACCTTAAGACATTTGCAATAGGTTCGAGAGCTTCTTTTTCTCATGTATATAAACAAGAAGTCTCTTTCTAGACCTCCTTTTCTCTTTAGTTTTGAATCGTTGAATAAAAGTAGTCTAACTGCACTTTCCAAGCACTTAGAATCTATGTTTGTGACACTGTCATTTTTTTTTCTAAATTACTCACCTTTTAACTTGTCATCTATTTTCTGGATCACTATTCATTCTCTAACCTCTTCAATTGACAATTTACATTTGGCTTATATTTCTCATCTGTTTCCCAGATCGTTATCCATTTTCTCTCTCTGTAAGGAGCGGTCTCCTGGGAACTCTGTGGCAGTGTGATGCTTGCCGGTCACCGGGTATGCGTCCTGGTAACTGGAGGCTGCAATCGGGCCTATACTTGGAGTTGGCTGGCTAGGGGGGTCGGGTCCACATTGGATCACGATATGGAAGCAGTTTTGAGATGTGGAATATAAGCAGAGACTCAATTCTGGTAGTTTGAAAGAACTGATCACTGGCCTTACCCCTGAGGCCAGTGAGACAACTATAGATGCGGTTCAATAACCCTCTTGTATTACCCTATGCACCAATCCGTCGACACGAGCATATATAGCCCGCACGCCATTACACTCTCCCCTCAATCAACTATTCACATTTACCCTATCTTTCTTATCCATTTTCTGGACTACTATCCATTATCTTTATCCTCGATTAGCTATCTGCATTTGGCCCATTTCTCTTATCTGCTTCCGAGTTTATTATTACTGATTATATAAAACTATTTACTAATTGCATTGATGCCTATCTAGCTAAACCAAGTACCAATGTTGTCTAATATTTTTAGTCACTCTTTATAGTATTGAACTGGGCAAGAAGGTAATAATACCAATAAAACTCATTTAGCTCTACTGCAGACATATTCAAATGAGCAAAAAATGGCTAAATATCTTGATCAAGAAGATATTAATATATTTCGAGATTAGATTGCTAGTCCTACCTTTGCACTATTTTACAAGTTCTTTTTGTAAGCCTGACTAGCTAATGCATTCGATAAGAATCCTAAGGCCAGATCTGTATTCTCATTTATATGTGAAAATATGGATGTTTTGGGATATGGTGGAGCTCAACCGGATATCACTGATTGGATGACAAAAGATTATTGGACAGATATAATTATTTGCATGATCAATACAAATGCTACTACTAGTCCTAGCTTTTGGTCAAAGGGGATTATGGAGGAACACAATCTGAACAGGGTCTGGCAGGTAATTCTGTGGAAGAGTAAGTCAATGACAGCATTTTGGCAGCTCAAGAGAAAGAGAATGATTAACTAAGTAGTAATTAAGCTAGCCTACTGTTGGGGTTCAAAAGTTTCGGAACACTTATGCAAAGCGACATAATTAATATTTCGTCCACCATCCATCTGCCTCAATAACGGCTTCACATCTTCTCTTCATATTAGCTATTAAATCCGTAAATCTTTTATCCGGTATTGCCTCTCATGCATCTGATAATACCTGTCGGAGCGCACTTTTTATTCGCTCCTTACCCTCAACAGTATCTAAAAAATTATCTTGAACAACATGAGCATTTTCCTTCAACGGAAACCAAGAATGCTCTATCAGATTTAAATCAGGAGAATAAGGTGGCTATTCCATTACAGTAATTCCCATCTCTTGAAACCAATTTGCTACTTGTTTATAAGTATGAATTGGTGCATTGTCTTATATAAAAATTGAATCATCATCAAGAAAAGTCGGTAGTTGTTCCTGAAGCATTTCTAGATAAATCTGTCCAGAAACACCCCCTCTTTTAGATAGTGGATCTCCATCAAGAATAACTAGTTCAGAACGTCGTACTTCACTAAATGCTGCCCAAACCATAACTGATAGTCGTCCAGAACAAGAGCGTGATTGAATTGCAAATGGTTTCCATTTATCTGCTGGTACGCAAAAGACCCATTCTCTCCGTATTCCTTTACCACATTCCACTGAACATTCATTACTCAAACTACTCGATTCCATTGCCATTTTTCCCAACTGACATGTTCTTTAGCCTACTGTAGTCGTTTTACAGCATGTTCTGCTTTAAGAAGTGGACGTTAAAGTTTTCGCCATTTTCGCATATTTTTAGTATGTAAACGACGTTTTAGGGTTGAAAGACTAAGATGTAGATATAGTTCGGCTCTTGCAAATGAATAAATAGCATCGGGATTAATTTTAAAGTAATTCACAAGAGCTTTGTCTTGCTCGAGAGTTGTTTTTCGTGGTCTTCCAGTACGCATTTGCGACATGCCATTTTTGCGATCAAGGTTAACTTCAATTGTCCGATGTACTATCGTAAGAGGTGCTAGAATACTCTGGGAAATTTTTTGCAATGAAAGGCCAGCATTTTTCATGCTAATAATTTGACCTCTTTCATAAGTTGTAAGTTCTCGGTGCTTTGGGTTGACACTGGGTGAAACTCCTCGAGGCATAGTCGCGTTTTGATGGGGTCACGAAAAATGTTCCGAAACTTTTGACCTAGTATAGTAAATAGACACTAATCTGTCTGATGACACTAACTCCAGTATCAATGCTAAGGATACTAGCATTAATTATCATTAAACTGCTAATTTACCTAGTAGACAGATCACATACCCATTGAAATTCATAATTTACTAGAGAAATAGGGATGACTGTAGACTATCAGTTCTCTCAGTCAGTTCAAGTCTGATTCACTTCCCTCCAAAAACAATAAATCTTTCAAATTTCAAATGGTTCGATGACATCTGTCAGTTCAGAAACAAAGTGAGATATGCATATAATCTGCAGGGATTGAGATATGATATTCATTGATTTTTGATGTCAGTCAAGCCTAGAGATCCTCCTAATCTATATAAGAACACCATCAAGCTAGAGGTGTCAGATCACTAGCTAAAAATTCGGAAGTATATTAAAAACAAAACTTCAAATAAGTTCAAATGGATAATATCATGAATGTAGATTCTAGGTGCTTGAAAAGTGTAGTTAAATTACTTCTATTTGACAATTCAAAGCTAAAGAGAAGAGGAGGTCTAGAAGGAGACCCTGCATTTATATCTATAAGAAGAAGAAGCTCCCAAACCTGTCGCGAACATCTCAAGGCATCCAAGCTATGCTATCCACAGTTGGGCTCACTGGCTAAGCTATGAATGGTAGCAGTTCGCAATGAAGCCTGTTCATAGGTCTGTTGGGCAGTAAGTATGGTTGAGATCTGCTGTAAGGCGCTGACAATAAGGCTCTCAAAAGGAGGCTCTCAGCCGCGTCAGACTGCTCAAACTGCTTATGGCTTCCAGAAGACTCAACGACGTCAGTCCTCCATGACGACGACGAGACTGCAAGCAAGTAGCTGCAAGCATCCCCCGCAAGCATATAATGTCCAGCACACCCAGACGTATGACAGAAACAGTCCCTATCAGACAAAGACGTCACTACGAAAGCAGCATGCTATAGGGACAATGCTACAAAAACAGCAGAAACACCCTATTGATGACATTGCCGTTATCAGCAGAAGTCAGGACAATGGGTATATAGCTATGAGGCAAGGTAACCAGCATAGAGCCGACGAAACTATGTATTTAAGCAGCCCGCTACCCATAGTATAATAAGCAGCAATTAGTTCTTCTTCTAAGCTACAATACTGAAAGTACTTCTGCTAATTGCTTCTTTACCACCATGATAATTATATTGCCTCTATGAATGCATTACGATTGCGCCATGCCAGAGTTACTCCATTGTTACTATAAGTCATCACATTACTATATATATCCCCAAGACTCGCGCTACGGTCTTACATCTGCATAGAGGTTTATGAGCTTAAGCAGGGCTCATACAGAGGTCTATAGGTCTTGTATCATAGTTAATATTTGTATAAAGGCTCAAGCGCTTGTACAAGATTCATGAATCTGACAATGAGCTCATGCAACTCAATGAGTGTTAGGGCCCAGATAGGTAGCTGCAGGTGCTCAGATTTAGTATCGTTTAGATAAGCATCTCAAACGTGCTACGAACCGGTAATTCATATCGATATGAGGTTCGTAGTTATGTACGGTCAGGTTATTCTAATAGCAGACTATATACAATAGGTGTGTTGACCAATAAGATTACAAGAAGTATCTTCATCGGTCTTCTCAAGGGGTTTGTGAGCTGCGAACCTTGATAGAGCGAGCCAGACTTGCTCCACAGTCTGAGTTCTTGTGAGCCCATTACAATGAGGCTCATAGAGGCTAGATCGTAATACTATGCAGATTTTCTAGCCTTCTAAAATCTCTAGCCGCCTAGCTGCTCTAGCTAACTATCTGTTCCAGCTATCTAAATACCGTTATTATAATTGTAATTATATCTTAGCCACTCCTTTTCTCTAGTTATCTAACTTCTCTAGTCTTTATTTTACTCTGATTATTCCTTAATGCTAGCTATCTACTGCTTACTCAATATTCCTCTCTAGATCTATTATGAGAGAAGTAGGAGCCAGAAATGGTTTTCTTGAAAATAGCCTACTTTGTTGCTCTAGCCACTTTCATACTCTAGCCATGATCAAGGAGCCGGAAATGGCTCCCTTTAAAATAACTTCTTCAAAATAGATACAGGTATAGTTATCATTCCTCCCCTAAAAATAAATTTACCAGAAACATATACAAATATAGATAGTCAATTTCCTCATATACCTTATGAGTATATTGTCTTGGTCTAGCTAGCAAAAAGTTGAGGGCTCCCTTCCAAGCTACAAAAGCTCTTTGTATCCTACTCAGTGAAGTTACTTTCCTAGCCAATCAAACGGCAGTTTTATCATACCCCCTGCATGTTAACTAGGATATGCTACATAATTCGCTACCATACTGATGGGGTCTACAGCTAGTGCATATCACTAGTCCCACAAAAGTACTTTGCTACATTTTGCTACATTCAATAGGAGATTCTATATAAATGAGGGGGATTAATTACTCGATATGATTTCTCATATAAAGATTACTTAGCATTATCTACCTAAAGATACCTTATCTTATCGCATGAGGTCAGTGAAATAGTTTTCTCATTACAACTACTACTAGCTCTTTCTAATATATAGTTCACAATACATGGAGTATTTATTTTATTCCTAAAATCTATCATAATATAGTAGATTTATAGAATATAGACGCCCTTAGTCAGCTATAAAGTGCAAGAATGAAGAGTTGAAAGTAATTTTCCTAAGTGCAAAATTGAATCTTCGATGACTCTAAGTCTCTAGACAGAAGCATGTTAATGATATAAGTTATGCTAAAATGTAGAATCGTCTTGTGCAAGGAGTTGGGAGATTATGATATAATATTGAAAGCTCAGAATTATCAAGAAGTTAAATGAGTAATAGATATCGAAGATAAAGTAAGGTAGTTATTTGCATAGTAGATAGACATATAACAAAAGTACTTAAAGTGACCCTGGAAATTTAGAGTAATAAAAGGCCTAGCATTAGTTGAATGGCTAAATGCCTCCTCAGGGGCTAAAACCAAATAGGAAATAGAAGTGAAGAAAAGAAAATTAGGACAGTACTAAATATATAGGGTGAGCAATTACTCTGTGCTGAGCTTGCTTATGTAAGCACAAAGTGGTGTAGCTTACCCATCCGAAAAGGACAGGTTGAGGATAAGCTACCCACAGTATTTTATTATCTTGGCAATACAAGGCAATAAAAATGCATCTTGCACTTATCCAGATGACGCTACTTTAGCTGGATAAGTTAAGTCAGCTAAGTATATATAGCAGGTATAAGATATTGATACCAAGATTTGATGTCAGTTCAGAGATTTTATTGCAGATATACAGACCATTTCCCTGTTTATGAATCAAAAAACTCTAGTAATTAATTAAAATTTATTCTATTTATATTATTCTTCAGTTACTTCCAGTCATATAAAACATATTAAACTTAGATACTCCTGCAAGTAGAATCATTGATTTTTACATCTACCATAACAATTAATATTCACTATGTCTTGCATAATAGTTTACTATAATGTCCACTTCCTTAATGGAGGAAATAATAAAGTCTTGGGTTTCTGGCAGAATGGATCGGTCATGTGAAATCAAATTGTAGAATGGATATATATTACCATTATACTCCCTACTATGCAGTATGCCATCTTTCCATGCTTAGAGGGTGGAGATCCGCAGGATCCTGTGACAAATCACAACCTTTCTATCAACCTATTAAATAATATCAACATTGTTAATCCAGGATACTATGTAGTTCTCTCTGCTAATGGTGAATACAAAAACTCAAATCTACTACTTAACTTAAGCTTAACACTGATGAGAACTCTTATAAGTCAACCTCTTGATATTACAATAACTGAAGAGAGAGCTATTCCTCGCTCTATGTTATATAACCCTTCAAATTCTGATTCTCGAGTAGGCATCTTCTTATCACTTCAACTCTATTTTAAAATTAGTCATCATTTTAAAATATAGCCAGTCAACAGATAGTAATATTCAGATAAAGAGTTTATGAGAAAGATAAGTACTGTATCATAATGGGTACCCAAGTACTGTTCCAGAATTATGATGCCTTTGAAACAACATATATTTTCCCTATAGCTTATCTGGATTTAATATGACTATATTACTTAAGTTCAGTTTGAAATGTATGCTTACATTATCATTATAGTAGTGTTCTAGTCAGTGGAGCCAGAGAATTAAAGACAACTTTCCTGATATAGTTGACTCAAAAATTCATTCTGTTCAGAATGTAATTCTCTTACTTAGACATATATATATTTTCTTTAATAAATACAAGATCACTATCAATCCAGATATGAATATATTCTTGATACTACATTTAGAGCGTTTCTAATACTTAGCAAGATAATTATCTAATTATTTATTTCATATCAAATACTTTTAGATTTAATAGTCGATACATGGTCCATTCTAACTATGTTCAGTATTATCAGACCCTTTGAAGTTTACTAAAGTATCACTTCTATATAGCTATTTTATGTAACATAAAGGCATAAAGTCCTGAGTACCATTGGAATGAAGACATTCGACCTGGTATGGATTCAATTGCAGAAATCTTGAATTCTGAGAGAGGGAAGCTAAGATTTGAGCTTATTATAGCAGAGAAACTCAACTCTTTTATTTAATAATAATCTATTATTAAGGTCTTGATATATTTATTTTTTCTAACAAGGTTTATTTAGATTCAACTTGCTTTTTACCATAGGCAGCGATACTCTTCCACTATAAGATTATGAAATAAAAGCAAAGCTCTTTTCTGTATATGTGTCAGGAGCCTGCGCTGGCCGCAGGAATGCTACATAGTAGGGTAACTCTATGTGGTTTCCATTACTGTATTTAGTCAATTGGCTGAGCTTCAGGAGGAGGCCAACAATCAGTTCTTCTATATACTAGAATCAATCCTCTTACCTTCTAATATCGTACCCAGCTATAGCTTACTCAACGAGTCCTTAGCAACCCTCAGTAGAACCCGGCATTCCAGATAAGCATATACACATCTACGTCAACTCGCCGCTACACCATCAGCACCCAAGCCGGTCGGGCAGTGTCACACTGCCATAACCACATTAGGGGTCCCTGCGGGAGGCGATGCTTACAATATGTATAGCTTATCAATAACTTTTTTTAATAATGAATATAACTAAATGGATGGTATCAATTATCTTGATGTACCCTTCTTTCATTAAAGTTATTTTCTCTAATCTTACTCATACTCATCTAAAACTTACCCAGCTCATATGAGTACAGAGTAGCATCACTTACCTGCCAGATCAAGATGAGGTCAAGGCAGGTTTTTATAATCTTGACATTATACTCAACTCCATCATGCAGATACAGATTGTCATTTGCAGATACAGATTGCCATTTGCAGATATAGATTACCACCTACAAATACAGATTGCAATCTGCTAATATTGATTGTAATCTACAAATATAGAGTGCCATGTTTCTCCCTACTTTGCAGTATACAAGGGAATATTATTAAACATTATAGGGACTAATTATAATAAAATAATTTCAAGTAATTAATCTATAAGTCAAGAATCAATATTATTTTAATGACTGCAATCCATAAGATATTTGATAGCTCAAGCTCACTAGCAGCCAAATTTCATTGATTGTTTCCATAATTACTACCCAACACCTAAACCTAATGGACTCAATATTCGATAACCACATATCCCTACTGTTATTCTCTGTTACTGATACGATTCTTAACTTTAAGATGTTAGTTAGATATTACTTTGGAAAGGAATTAAAGTAAATATACTAGAGATTTCTAATCAAATGTTTCCACCTCCTAACTCGCTTCTGCAATTAATTTCTCCTACTTGATGAAGCCTGAATCCAAAACTTTCTTAAATAATATTTGAAGCTTCAGTTTCTTTATCTTGATGAGTATGTTCCAGAGCAATTGGATATTCGGGCATTACCGATTAAGAAGATAGATAAGCAAATGCTCCTTAATAAGCATTAATAGTTCTTTCAAATTTGGCTACAGATGTAACATAATCATAATAATTAAATAAGTGACATTTAGTAGTAGATCTAAGATCCTAATAAATATATTAGTAATTAGAATAGTATTTTAAATATAATAGGTACAATTATATAGAATTGCTTATATTATTAGAAAATAATCCCAAAACTAGAAACCTAAATTAGTCAATGAATAGTGCAAATACTTTGCTAGCTTTTATTCATGCATTCAGGTCAGCAACTGTATAACCAATATCTTAGATAATATTTCTTCTAACTTCAGTTACAATACTTTTTTCTTTACCAACCTTTCTATGGTCAAGGTTTGCATTTTGTAGCTGTGTTTTTTTATTCTGTTCAGCTTTATAAAACTTTACAATTAGTATACAATTGTGTTGATATTTGATCTTTTTTGTAGAAGTTCCTGTCTAGTTTTGAATCATTTTCAGTACTAGTTTGATTATCTTCTCATAGTTACTTAAATACTTGAACTAGTTATAGTAGTCTGGGTGGAGATCCTTTGGGACTTGTACTGACTTAAAATAGTTAGGATATTTGGTTAGCAGTTTAAACTATGTTACTAGATAGTTTATGTCTTCCAAGCCTGCAACTACTCTTATAATCTCCATAAATTTATCAATATCATTTGGGGTAATTGGTGTCTACACCTCTTTGTTGTGGACTTTTCTTTTGATGATATGACTAATAAAAGACTGAAGGGCATTTGTAAGATCATAGTGCAGATTTTAGAAATATGTAGTAATGTGATAACTTATAGTAATGATAGAGTAGCTCTGGCATGGCACAATTGTACAGCATTTGTATAGTTAATATAATTATCATAAAGATAAATAAGTAATCTCAATTAGCAGAAGTATTCTTAGTTCTGTAATTTAAAAAAAAAACTAATTGCTGCTTATTTTACTATAAGCAGTAGACTGCTTAAATACAGAGTTTTGCTGACTTTACATTGGTTTTCTTGTCTTATGACTTCATACCTATTGAAATGACTTCTCCTAATAATAGTAATATCATCAATAGAATGTCTTTATTATTTTTATGGTATCATCCTCCTGGCATACTGCTTTTATAATGATGTTTTTATCTGTTAGAGACTGTTTTCATTATCTGTTTGGACAAACTGGATGGTATATATTTACAGGGGATATTTGTAACTGCTTGCTTGCAAGTCTTGTCGTTGTTGCAAAGATCTAATATCATCAAGTCTTCTGATAGCTAAAAGTGATTTGGGCAGTCTAACATGACTAAGAACTTCCTTATGAGAGTTTCATTATCAGTGCCTTACAGTATCTATATATTTAAAAATTTTCCCTAAATTTGAGGCAGTCACAGTACTAGTGCCTTTACTGCACTTATCATTTATTATAAATATTGAATCCTTATTGTCCTTTTTCTTTATCTGTCATCACTTTGTCTTTAGCTTTTTGCTTACTTTTTCTTCTTCGCCACTTTTTCTTTTCTTTATTCCAGACACTTTTATAGCAATACTTGTATCTGGTCCTCTTTTAAATCTTTTCTCTTAATACTATCCTCCTCCTCAAGTTATCTCCAGACTGTATATAAAGTTCAACCCACCTTTTTCTCTTCTTTTCCAGCAAATTATCAAACATATTTCGGATGGTGTCCAGAGAGTGGTCTTCATTAAGAATTAATTGAATTTTCCTTAGTACCTTCTTATGCATCTAGTAATCAGTATTTAATAATACCAATATCGATATAGATGGTATATAAGTACTTCATCAAAAACATGTTTCGGATTGCAATGTTCAGAGTTGGCTTTTTCTATACTTATAGTAGTTAATTTCCTCTAATTTATTAAATTATTAGTAAGAGAGTTAGAAGAAGAATTGCAATCTATCAGAGAATAAAAAGTAGAATGTATTGCCACTTATACAAGTAAATTTCCTTTTTAGATAAGTGTCACGAATGTAGATTCTAGGTGCTTGGAAAGCGCAGTTAGATTACTTCTATTCGACGATTCAAAACTAAAGAGAAGAGAAGGTCTAGAAGGAGACTTCGTATTTATATATATAAAAAGAAGAAGATCTCGAACCTATAGTTTGAACGTCTTGAGGCACTCGAGACATGCTAGCCGCAGTTAGACTCACTGGCTGTGCTACAAATGGTAGCAGTTTGCGATAAGGCCCATTCAGAGGTCCGTTAGGCAATAAGTATAGTTGAGGTCCACATAGAGGTTTGCAAGCTTGAGTAGGACTTGCATAAGGGTCTATAGGTCTTATATCATGGTTAAGGTTTATGTAGAGGTTCGAGAGCTTGCGCGAGGTTTGTGAGTCAGGCAATGAACTCATATAGCTTGATAAGGCTCATAGAGGCTAGATCGTAATAGTAAGTAATAGAAAAGATGTTATGAGCAGTACAGTTCGGATCAGTCAGAATCGAGCCGCAGTACAAGCCGCATCGCTACGAGCCTCATGAGCTCATTATGAGGCTCATGAATCTCATATAAGCTCACAAGCCTCTACACAAGCCTTGACCATGCGCAACTGTACACAGGCCTGTCCACAGGCTTCGCCGCAAGCGCCTACTACGAGTAGCATAGCTTACGGGCTCAATCTCAAGCCCGACCTTATTGCAAGCTCAACTGCTTGTTATTATCCTGCAGGTCTGGGCACTGTGATGTCATCCGGCTCGAGACACCTGAATTGAAAGTTTGAGACCTATTTTTTTATATGTATATAAACTCGAGGTCTTCTTCTGAACCTCCTCTCCTCTCTAGCTTTGAATCGTCAAATAGAAATAGTTCTATCTTGCTTTTCAAATACCCGAAATCTACGTTCATGATACCCAGAAGTTGGAATGGGAGTCTTCTAGATATTAAGAGGCAAAGGACATGAGAGGTGCCAAAACAGGATTCTAGAGACCAATAGCCATTACTAGAGCTATAGCTATTTTTGATACAAGGTCAAGAATCACTGGTATGGCGGATACCTTTATGTGCTGTCAATAGAACACATATCAAGTTTCTGCATTAATAGAATATAATTAATAAATTCAAGATTCTATTATGTAATAATATAAGAAAGGATCTGTAAGTGCTGCTAAATATATCTATCTTAAAGATCCCATAAGGCAATCCTTCTTGGAGACTTGCAAGTATTATCAAAAGTGCTTATCTTCAAGAAAATTTCCCTTGAGGACCTGCATATGCCATTAGGAGTGCCTGTCCCTAGAGGGATTTGTCTTTGAAACCTGTAAAACACTATTAAGAGTGGTTATCCCTAAGAGGAAGATCCATAAAGATGTCTCCCTTAAAGGGCTTGTAAGTGCCCGTCTCCCAGGGAAATATCCTTTGGGGACCTGCAAGCGCCACTAAGAGTGCCTATCATTGGGAGAATTTCCCCAAGGGACCTTCAAGCGCCACCAAGAATGCCTGTCCTTAGGAGAATATTCTTTGAGGACCTGCAAGCGACACTGAGAGCGCTTATCTTTAGGGGATGATCCCATAGGAGAATCTCCCTTGAGAACTATAAAGGCCACTGAGGGCGACTGTCACTAGGGAATGATCTCATAGAAAAATATCCCTCGATGACAGTAAGTACAACTAAGAGCGTTTATTCTCAGGGGAATTTTCCCAATGAACCTATAAAGCACCAATCAGTATGTCCCAACAGCCAGGTCAGACTATGAATAGAAGAAAAAAAAGAATGAGCATATCCCTAAGAGGAATCTCTCTTAGGAGCCTCAAGTTTTGCAGACTAAAAGGGAGAAGGGAAGTAGCCAAAAGTATAATCAGGGAAATGCATAGCTCTCATGTTCAGAGGTCGAATAAGATGCAAGCTTTAGCTTTCGGCACCCACAAATTGATTGAGTTGATGGGTTGAAGGTTTTCTGCCTTAATACCATCAACAAGTAATACTGTAAGAGTTGCCTCCTGCAGAGACCCCTAGGGTGGTTATGGCAATATAACGCTGCCCGATCGGCTTGGGCACTGTTGGCACGGTGGTGAGTTGACGTAGACGTGTATAGGCTTATCCAGAATGCCGGGTTCTACTAAGGGTTGCTGATGACCTGCTAAGTAGGCTACAGGTGGGTACAATGTCAGAAGGCAAGAGGATCGGTTCTAGTATATGGAAGAACTGATCGCTGGCCTCCTTCTAAGGCTCAGCCGATCAACTAAATACAGTAATGGAAACCACATAGAGTTACCCTGCTGCATAGCATTCCTGCAGCCAGTGCAGGCTCCTGACAAATACATATTCTAATTGCAATGTGAAATGATTAAAATAATAAATTCATTCTGCAGTACTGCAGGACCTAGCGCTCACTTAAGGTATCTCAATCGCAGTGACGCAGTACTCGCAACACCCACCCCAGAGATCTCGATTGCAGTACTGCAACTCTGCAGTACCGCAGACTCATAGCATCCGTACCTAGAGTTATTGGTAACTAGAGTCCTATAGGGTTGTGTTACGCTCTACCGTAGTTGGATATGGATATTAAGGATGTCTGCGGTACCGCGATGCTATATAAAGGGTGCGTTACCAGGTCTGGCAGTACCGCGAGGTTGCAAAAGAATGGGTTTAAGGACTAGGCAAGGCTGCGTTACCGCGATGTGGATATCAAGAATGGGCAGCAGTACCGCAAAGTTAGTATCTGGCTCTTCTAAGATCCAGCGGTACCGCAAGATGGTAATCTACATATTCTGGGGCCCAGCAGTACCGCGAGTATCTTGAGGTGGCTATTCAGTGGTACCATGATGTAGTGGCTCAGCATGATGCAACTTTGCAGTACCACAAGACTCATAGCACCCATCCCAGATATCCCAATCATAGTGATACAGCTTTGTGGTAGACTCGTAGCACCATATTGCGATGACTCAACCTCACGGTACCGCGATTGGGATGAGCTTAGCTGGTAAAGGTTATTAGCCACCCCTCAAGAGTAGACTACTAGGTAGTGCTAGGGATCTAATTTCGGGCAGCTCACTTATTAGCGTTGTACTCCTCTTGCTATTTCAAATTTGGAAGAGAAAAGTTTTCGATAAAATGGAGTGAAACGCAGTGTAGAAGGGTGCTAGAAAGCGGCATTCTAGGAGACTTTCCCAGACCTAGGTGACGGTGCAGCAATTTGATCTCATTATTAATGAAACCTCAAATAGCTTCATCGAGTAGAGAAACCTACTCAGACTGAATAAAATCAACACTTATAGTGAATGGAGGAGCAACAGGATCCCCAGAAAGTGATGTCGCCAACAGATATAACACTAATCTCTTAATGAATATGTTAAGACACTCAAGAAGTAGAAAGGAGAGACGTTGTAGCTAATATTAGAAAAAAAGAGACTAAGCTTTCTTATATGATAAAATTCATGCATTATCCCTATATGATGAAGTTCGTAGACACTTTCCAGCATCAAAGCATGTAGAGTGTGGAATGGAGGCTGTGAAACCTTCCTGCATTAGAGAGGACTTTATATGAAGATGACTCAGGACTTAGCAGCCAGTATTGAAGCAGTTACTAAAGTTAAAAGGCTCTTTTACTTAACTATTTTGGGAATCTTACCGATACGATTTAGTCACCTTTCAAAACTTCCCAAAAAATAGTTGAATTCCTACCTATTATACAGTTACTTGCAAAGTCTGATTCTCTAACTGTACTGCTGAGATTTTATCAGCCCTGGAAGTAGATCTCTTGACATCTACCTTACTAAGCTAAGTTAAGTATCAAACCATGGTACATTCCTGACAGTACTGGAGCAACATGATCATATAGCATTCTCTTGAGCCTAGGTTCTGTCACATGTGGCTCAGTATTTCATCAACCATTTTCTCATTGAATTCAGTATATCTGAACAAGGGTGTGGTTGGTGCAGGTCAACTGCCCTCCTTGCTAGCGCTAGCAAACTGCAAGCAGCAATTCTCGCGCTAAAGAAATTACTATTATGATTGTAAAATCACAAGCTTGCGCTGCCAAATCCTACTTTTGGTGGTTGGCGAGGTTGTCTTAGCAGGCATAGCTTACAGGTGTTTTCATTATTTCTGTTAAATATCTCAGCAATAAAAGATAAGTGCAAATTGCTACCCAGTGATGACTCTATAGTACCCATTAACTCATATTAGGTGAAATGTGAAAACAACATGCTTTCGCATATCTCCCATCTTATCTCCCCTCTCGTCGCTGGTAAAAATGCCACTTTTACAAACTTCATTGGGCTCTATTTCTGGGAATCGATCTCATGGATGTAAATTACATCCTTACTTGCGTAGAAAAATAGTTGAGAAAGCTTCAGAAGTCGCTAATCCTTACAAAATTGCAAAGGACCTAGATTTGACACGCAGCATCATACAGTACATATTGCGACAAGATAAATTTCACACCAATGGTGAATCCTTACCACGAAAGCCTCAAGGCAAGTCCTATACCAATGCAGAAGAATGACTTACTATCCGACATGTACGATTAAATCCACTACCAACAAGTTATCAATACTTGTGGACTCTCTTGTGGGCACTCTACACTAAAAAAAATCCTCAAGCGACATGGTATTACCAATTGGAAATGCAAAAAACACCCTGAACTTACAGAAGCTCGTGCCCTTAAACAACTTGCCTAGTGTCAAGTACATCGGGGTTGAACAGCTAAGGAATGAGGACTGATTTGTTGGAGTGATGAATGCTCAGTGGAGTGAGGACGAGGCAAAAGAACAGAATGGTGCTTTCGGACACTAGTACAGAAATGGAATCATAAGATGGTTGAGATATATGGTGCAAATAAAAACATGAAAATTATGGTTTGTGATGCATTTTGGGATCAAAGATGATCTGGATGCTATATTATAGACTGTGATTTTGAGTCCAAAAAGCATAAGTATTCAGCAAAATCTTATCTTGAAGTTCTAGATATGGAGGTGGAGACAATTTTTCAGAAACTCGATGGAGGATATGCATTTATGCAGGACAATACATTGATATATACCGCTTATATTATTAGAGATTGGTTTAAGGCTCGCAATATTACTATCATCACTGACTGGCCTCCTTACTTGCCAGATTTAAATTCGATTAAATATATCTGGTGGCATTTAAAAGTTAGACTTTTTGAAATGTTTTTAGAGGTGGCTAAAGATACATCGGAGTCGAAATATGCAAGACAGAGGTTAAAGTCTTGTATATAAGCTGCATGGGACACTTTAGATGATAAGTTGTTCAGCACATTAGGTGCAAGTATGCTTGATAGGATTGAAGCCTGTATTGCTGCAGACGGCTGGCATACAAAGTATTGAATAGACGGAAGTCTTGGAGGTTATGTTACATAGAGGAGAAATATTAAATTTTCGTTTGGTGCGAGGTAGATGGATATGAGTTGATTAGTACTGTAACTAGCTGATTACACATGCTATTATCACCCTGCCACCCTGCCACGGACAATTCAGTAAACCACGAATCTGTAAGCTTGTTATTGTACTCCTTTGAAACTAGTTTCTGCTTTTGCTTCTGCTTCTTGTTGTATACCAATCACTAAATACTTATTTTACAGCATTCATTGACTGACACATTACCCTGTATAGACAACCCGCCAACCACTGAAGCTGCTTACCTTCCAACATTCCTCTCCTTGCTCCTCTTACTCTTCTGTCACATTCTCAAATCGCTTTTTCTATTCTTCCTACTGATGATAAGTTTACTACCAGTCACTCGACTAATTGTGTTTTCACAAGATGTCCTACTGCCTTCCTATCTACATGCTTTCGTCTACGCTCTCCGAAACTCGACCATGGCTAGTTCTGCTGGTTTGCGATGCCAAAACTCTGCAAGACACAAGTCTAAAGCTATTTCAGATCTAAGCGGTCCCACTCTTAAGAATAACACAAGCCATCTTGTGGTTTGTGGAGCAACAGATCTCAAAAGGGACTTTTGGTTGTTTGGCGATTTCCTGGGTTTTGTGGATGCACTCAAAAAGGCAAACCCTCCTGTTTACGGAGACTTCATCAACTGTTTTCCATTGGGGGCGTACCTTGATATTTCAGGTAAACAGGACATTAAGTTTGGCCATAGAAAAGAGGCTGCTGGCTGGGACTCGGGAGATGAGATTGCGATCTACACTAAGTGGCAATATGACCACAGAAAGACTTAGTGGACTCAGGTTGACCAACTGTTATGGCTATCAGCAAAACCTAATATCCTCAATTGGATTGACAACAGAGTCCGCAATGCATGGCAAGGTGATATCGTTACAATCATCCTGATCGGACATAGCAATAAGGATAGAATACGTATTGGAGATATTCCGCTTTCGGCACCTGAGTTGGCCACTGCTTGTGCCCATTTCGCCCCCAATGTACAGATCAATATCATCATAAAGGCATGTTCATCCGGCGTATTTGCAAAAGCCTTCCGGGTATCTGGACAATGTAATCGGTATGTCTACATCTCCTCTAAGGATATAAAGGAGAAGAGCTACTCCGATCAGAGATCAATCACTAGCCGTATTCGCAACTCTCTTTTCGGCTTATCATTTGTGGAAACCCTTGGTTTGATAAGAGATGAAGAAGAACTATGGACTCTCAAGAAGCAAAAGTTTAAGCTTGAGGAAGATTTAAGTGGCCCACTAGTACCTGCATCAATGCAGTCCCATCCCAAGGTATTCTCCGATTCCCCCATGAAGAAAATGATGTGGGACATTATGTATCAGGACTACATCAACCTCAGCTTCGATCGTGCGCCGGCCCATGCCAGACGGGTTTTGACTCCTCCGAATGAAGCATTGAGGATCGAGAGACAGCAACAGAATGACTCAACACTACCACTGTTATCATATACTGCTGCTGAAGTGGTATTGAGACGCGAAATGGAGCCTATTGATACAGACTGGCCTGATGCTACTGATATGGCAATTCTGAATATGCTGTTGTCTCTCAATAAGTTTCTGAAGCCTCGAAAGCATTGTGCGGTTGAGGAATTGGTGAGAACGCTGTCATACCGATACCGATTCCAAGAGGAGATCTTTGTCGTTGCTGAAAGTTTGATGCACTTGAGCTTTTTGTCTCATCAAGTATTATATCTCCCAAATGGATCTTTCAAGCTTTACAACATCTGTCCATACTGTGGTTTGCGGCCTCAAGTGTTTCAGTTATGTGGCAGAGGCTATGAGTTTCGAACGCGAAGGATTGGGTGGGAGTTTTGATGGACCGGTCATATGACTGGCAACGGTTATTGTGCGGTCCTGTACAGTTTGGACTCGAATTTTAGACCGGTTGGTCACGATCCAGCGTCTTGGTAGCCTTGACCAAACCCGTGTCGCCAAGTTCGTCACCAGCGGGCCACGCTTCACCATCAATGCTCGAGAGGGTGAGGCAAAAGAGATAGAGACCCGGCAATATGGAATATGGCTTCCTCACGGTGTTTTAATGAAAGATTTTGCAGGCGCATTTTTAGCCTGCTACTATGCTATTAAGGAAACCTATAAGGATATGCTGGGTGAGGGCAGCTGGGGAGATTCTTCAATGTTGGAAGCTGCAGTGACACGGATCTTGGCTGCAGAGAGAATGTCCCCAGATAGCGGCTATGAAATGATGGGGTCGTCGAGTGGTTTGTAGAAAGGGCAGCAGCCGTATCGACACCTTTGTTCTGTACAACTAGTAGCTAATCAAAAAGTATCCAACCTCGCAGTGACTTGCATTACTCCCTAGCACATTACTATTCTAAACTCTGCCGAGAAGTTTCTCGCCAGGAATCACTAGCTAACCTTCGATATTATCTAATATAAGAGAGGAAATCCACAACAACCACTGTATACCTTCGCCCATATTAGAAGTATATTGTAGGCTGAAGTTGGAAGCTAAAGTTGATTCTGTTATGTGGCATTGTCCTGGAGCATTCTGCTCAGGGGTATTGGAGCCGAAATGGAAGGCATACAGCCCCGAATCCCCCAGTTGCATACCTGTGAAGGATGGATAGTCTGCAGTTTTGCTTGCATCAGCACTGCTGATACTATGCTATATGACTAAACTGAAAGTGTCTCGTAAATGGAATTGTCCACGATAATATCTTAATGTTGTTGAGCTCTCGGCAGTATAATTACTGAACTAAGTTAGGGGCAGAACATACCTGATGGTAGAGCCTGAGTTCCGCCACATATGGTACTTTGGTATATCTCAACAAGGATGTGGCTAGTGCGGGTCGGCCATCCTTCCTGTTGTGGTGGCGACTTTCAGTGCTGTGGAGGGGGAAAACACGGGTGGTAAACCTGGTGTGGGGAGGGGTACGGTGTTGCTGCTGGCAGTAAAAGTGTATAACGTCGTTTATCAGCGACCTGCGTATATTAGCGATCCGTGCACTTTGTACTACCACACCAAAATTTGTATGTAAAGATACTTTTGCGACGACTTTCTTTTTCCAGAAGAAGTATCCCTACATACAAATTTTGGTGTGGTAGTACAAAGTGCGCGGGTTGCTGATATACGCGGGTCGCTGATAATCGACGTTATATAGGGTAGATAGATTCGCACAAGAATGGGAGCATAAGCGATACCAACGACCTACGAGAAACCACTCCATAGTGCTAGGTAGATCACTTGGAATACCATTATATATTTCGCCTACACAGCTTAAGCGCCAAACGTTCTCAACCTCGCTAGTGTTAAGCGTGAGGACAAGTGGTTGGTTGACGGGCGCAGTAATAGACGACAATAATTAAGCGGGGAACCAGGCGATACGAGGCTGCGGTCGGGCCAAAGAACGGTAATCGCTAGACTGACGACTTAGCTGCGCGACGAAGCCTAAGCATGCAGACTTCTCAATACAACTTCATATCTTTGTTTTGTTAACCGTTGCCTCTTCGTCAATCAAATACTCTGCTGAAGACGTGGGGGCCCTATTCGCGGATCGGCACGCCTCCTCAGCGTGCGAGATGGAGAACGTGCGGCGGTTTTTCAAGCGGAAGGCTGAAGGCAGAGAGTGCGACTCGTCTCCTACAAGCTGCCCACCTGCTAAACGCAGGAAGACCTTTCCCTCTGGCATCAAGCTGTTTCACCATTCAAAGAATAGTATTGTAGAGTAAGTTGGCTTTGCTGTCTTGTTTGCCGGATGCTTTAACTAGCGCGGACCAGCATGCCTCGACCAGTATCCTTGAACCGGCCTCGCACATCTACTAACTTGCCATCTCACCTCCGCAGTATCATATTTGTGCACGGCCTCACTGGAGACCGCGAAAAGACATGGACGGCAAGGGGCGCCGCTTCACCATGGCCTCACACCCTGCTCCCGGCCGAAATCCCCAATGCCCGCATCCTCACGTTCGGATATGACGCATACGTCGCAGACTGGCATGGCATGGTGTCGAAGAATAGGATCGGAGACCATTCAATGAACCTACTTTCTGCCGTCGCGACGTATCGAGGGAACGATGATACCGTGAGTTTGGCGACGTAATGATATTCTCAGACCGCGGCTCACACTTGTAGAATAACCGCCCAATTATCTTTGTGTGTCATAGCCTAGGCGGACTGGTGTGCGAGGATGTATGTGTTTGGACTTCTTCTAGAGAGAACTAAGCTGATCTGTTCTAGGCTTTAGTAGAGGCGGGGCAGAGGCCAGAGGACCACTTGCGAAGCATCCTTTCCTCAACTCTCGGCATTTTATTCCTAGGCACTCCTCACCACGGCTCTGGCCTAGCAGAATGGGCTGAAAAATTTGCTAGGTCAATTGGCGTGCTAAAGCAGACAAACCCTGAGATTATTGCGGTCCTTAAAAGGGACTCTGAAGTCCTTGCGCGGATCCAGGGTAGCTTCCACGCTATAATTAGGTCACGGAGCAAGGACGGACTTCGGCCGATCGAGATCACTTGCTTCTATGAGGAGTTGCCCCTACCAGGTGTTGGCGTGGTAAGCAAAGCCACGGACATTTCAGTAACCTTGCGTTCTAAAAAAGTATACCAGATAGTCCCATCAGACTCGGCTATCCTCCCCGGCTATATTCCTATCGGCATTCGGAGTAACCACATGGACATGACAAAATTCGAGGGCAAAGACGATCCAGGATTTAAGGCGGTTACCGGAGAGCTTTGTCGGTGGATTAATGGTGTAGCTGTGCAGAAACGGCAAGAGGAGCAGCAGCGAAGCATATCGCGTACGTAGATGAATCTTGAGGAATAATACTATATATAACTCAATCTAATAAGTCTAGTCCCTCATCAGCCTAGGAGAGGAGAGAAGCCGTCACTCAACGAAGAGCAAAAAAGAATGCTGTTGAACTCGTTAAGATTTGACCAGATCGATGCACGCCAGATGACCATCAAGAATGCTCACACCAAGACATGTAAATGGCTACTGAAGAACACCGAATACGTCGACTGGCTTGATGCCACTAAATTGAACGAACATTACGGCATCTTGTGGATCAAAGGGAAGCCTGGAACCGGAAAGTCAACGTTAATGAAATCTGCTCTTGTTAATGCCCGCGAGACGATGACGAACTGGATAGTCATCTCATTCTTCTTCAATGCACGAGGTGAAGGTCTGGAGAAGTCCACGATCGGGACATACCAGTCGCTTTTATTGCAGCTTCTCGAACGACTCCCAGTGCTTCAGTATATCTTTGACTCGCTTGGTCTCTCAATCTCGAGCATCAGCACGTCCCACCAATGGAGTATCGAATCACTGAAAACACTGTTAGAACAAGCTATACAAAGTCTTGGAGGGTCCTCTGTAGTATGTTTTATCGACGCCTTAGATGAATGCGAAGAACATCAAATCCGGGACATGATTTCATTTTTTGAACATCTTAGCGAGCTTGCCGTGTCAGCCGGTGTCAAATTCCGAGTATGTTTTTCAAGCAGGCACTACCCACACATTACGATCCGGAAAAACCTGGATCTAGTTCTGGAAAGACAAGAAGGACACAACCGGGATATAACGAACTACCTCGATAACGAGTTGAAGATTGGACATAGTATGGTCGCCAAGCGGATCCGAATGGAACTTCAAGAAAAAGCCTCAGGGATTTTTATGTGGGTTATTCTTGTGGTAGGGATACTGAATAAAGAACATGACGGTGGCCGCATACATGCGCTTCAGCAAAGACTCCAGGAGATCCCTGGCGACCTGCACGAGCTGTTCCGCGATATTTTGACACGCGACCCTCACAATAGAGACGAACTAGTTTTGTGTATTCAGTGGGTTCTCTTTTCACGGCAACCATTGAGTCCGGAGGAGATATACTTTGCTATTATTTACGGAGTTAAGCCCAAGACCCTATCAAAGTGGGATCCTGATGAGACCGCAAGAGATGTTATCGAAAGATTCATACTCAATTCCTCTAAAGGA
The DNA here is from genome assembly GCA_021527025.2 of Geoglossum cookeanum. Taxonomy (NCBI): domain Eukaryota; kingdom Fungi; phylum Ascomycota; class Geoglossomycetes; order Geoglossales; family Geoglossaceae; genus Geoglossum; species Geoglossum cookeanum. The sequence goes on along the minus strand of JAJDFF020000206.1, from coordinate 14,793 downwards.
CTCGCCGAAATTACGAAATCCAAGATTCGGAAAGTCCAGTTCATTCACGAATCAGTCAAGGACTTTCTCTTAAAAGAAAACGAACTCGGAAACATTTGGCCTGAGCTTGGAAGAAATTTCCAAGGCCGAAGTCATGAGCGGTTGAAGAATTGCTGCCTCAACTATATGAGCATCGACATTTCTACCCATCTAGAGCTCCCCGAGAGTCTTCCAAAAGCTTCATCACAGAAAGCTGTAGACTTCCGCCAATCAGCTACTAGTGCATCTCCCTTCCTGGATTATGCTGTACGCAATGTGCTATACCATGCAGATGTGGCAGCAGGATATGGCATCACTCAGGAAAATTTTATCCAAAGCTTCTCGCTTGCTCGTTGGGTTAAGCTTGACAATCTATTCGAGAAATATGAAGTACGCAGACATACAGAGGATGTGAGTCTTCTGTATGTATTGGCGGAGGGCAATATGTCAAACCTTATCAGAGCTCATCCATCCATCTTATCGTGTTTCGAAGTGGAAAAGGAGCGTTATGGGCCTCCCTTTTTTGCAGCCCTTGCGACCGGGAGCGAGGAAGCTGTCCGAACATTTGTGGAAGCTCTTGCGGTGGATCAGCCTCTAGGTAGTTGGCTCCACGAATGGCGCAGCCAGGGCAAGTTTGGACGCAACTTCAAATTCTCAAAGAGGAGGACCGTGCTCTCATATTTAGCAGAGCTTGGTGACGAGGTAATATTTGCCGTTGCGCTTAAAACAAGCCAGGTTGACGTCGACCCGAAGGAGAAGGATAAGTACTATTGGACGGCACTATTGTGGGCAGCAAGGGGAGGGCACGAGGCGGTAGTCAAGCTGCTGCTAGAGACAGGCGGGGCCGACGCCGACTCGAAGGATAAGTACGGTTGGACGCCGCTATCGGAGGCAGCAAGGGGAGGGTACAAGGCGGTAGTCAAGCTGCTGCTAGAGACAGGCAAGGCCTACGCCGACTCGAAGGATAAAGATGGTCGGACGCCGTTATTGTGGGCAGCGGTGGGAGGGTACAAGGCGATAGTCAAGCTGCTGCTAGAGACAGGCAAGGTCGACGCCGACTCGAAGGATATCGACGGCCAGACACCGCTATTGTGGGCGGCAGAGAAAGGGCACAAGGCGGTAGTCAAGCTGCTGCTAGAGACAGGCGGGGCCGACGCCGACTCGAAGGATAAGTACGGTTGGACGCCATTATCGTGGGCATCAGAGAGAGGGCACGAGACGGTAGTCAAGCTGCTGCTCGAGACAGGCAAGGTCGACGCCGACTCGAAGGATAAGTACGGTTGGACGCCGCTATCGGAGGCAGCAAGGGGAGGGCACACGGCGGTAGTCAGGCTGCTGCTCGAGACAGGCAAGGCTGACGCCGACTCGAAGGATAAGTACGGTTGGACGCCGCTATTGGAGGCAGCAAGGGGAGGGCATGAGGCAGTAGTCAAGCTGCTGCTTGAGACAGGCAAGGCCGACGCCGACTCGAAGGATAACTACGGTCGGACGCCGCTATCGTTGGCAGCGGAGAAAGGGCACGACTCGATGGTCAAGCTGCTGCTTGAGACAGGCAAAGTCGACGCCGACTCGAAAGATAACTACGGTCAGACACCGCTATCGTGGGCAGCAGAGAAAGGGCGCGAGGTGGTAGTCAAGCTGCTGCTCGAGACAGGCAAGGTCGACGCCGACTCGAAGGATATCGACGGCCAGACACCGCTATTGTGGGCGGCAGAGAAAGGGCACAAGGCGGTAGTCAAGCTGCTGCTCGAGACAGGCAAGGTCGACGCCGACTCGAAGGATAAGTACGGCCAGACGCCGCTATCGGAGGCGGCAAAGAAAGGGCACGCGGCGGTAGTCAAGCTGCTGCTCGAGACAGGCAAGGTCGACGCCGACTCGAAGGATAACGACGGCCGGACACCGCTATTGTGGGCGGCAAGGAGAGGACATGAGGTGGTACTATGGCTGCTGCAACGGAGCATTAAATAGTTTCCTCTACTCTACCGCCTCCCCACCCACCGCCATTCCTACTTGCTTGCTTTATATACTTTTTCGTATAGAATGTGCTTTTGGCTTTGGAAATGTGCTGCTTGGAAACGCGCTGCTTGGAAATGCACTGTGTAGGAATACGATGCTTAGAAATGTTTCATCTAGGAATCTTCTACTTTGTAATCTTTTGCTAAATGAGGTTCGCGCTAAGGCTAGACAAGAAGCTTGCTTTAAACCCCTCTCTTGAAGTTACTTCCGCAAGATTAATATCTTCGCTGTAAGAATGTAGGATGTCCCGTACAGGCCGGTGCTACTCGAGCGCGCTAGCAGGGAGGGTGCCGACCCGCTCTGGCCACAACCTTGTCCAGATATACTGAATTTAATGAGAAAATGATTGATGAAATACTGAGCCACGTGTGACAGAACCTAGGCTCCGGAGAACGCCACATGATCATGTTGCCCCAGTACTGTCAGGAATGTACCGTGGTTTGACACTTAACTTAGCTCGGTAAGGTAGACGCCAAGAGATCTGCTTCCAGGGCGCAGTTAGAGGGGAAGCCGATTTTGCAAGCGACTGTACATTGAGAGGGAACGCAGGAGACCCAAATGGTTGTCTTAGATTTGACGCCCTGCTAAAAATTTGGGATAATTACTCGCGTACTACTGTTTTTGAAAATAATTACTGGCATACCACACTCATTAACCGAACTACCACTCTTTTTGAAAATAATTACTCGCTTAACGTGTTCCACCACTCCCCGGCCCACCCGAGTCCTCGGTCCGCGCGATCGGAGTCGTGCGCTCAAAGTCGCGCACATTTCAACAAGATTATATTTTATTAATGCCAGAAACTAATTAGAGCTTCTCTGAATACTATTATATTGACGTCTTGTATGACCTCGTATAAAACAAATTGTACAAGTTGGTGATGCACGCTATTGTTGCTGTATAGAGATTACTCCACTCTGCTCTCTGTTCTCTAATTCTGCAATTAATTGCTGACCTCGCTCAACTTGGAAAGATCCTCCGTATGCAATATACCTGTGCCGATGCTGTTGCTTTTTGACATAGCGTTGATTTGCTACATGGAGTTCTGAATTTTCTTTTGCAAGAATTGTAGCTGAGTGGATTGCCGTTCGGCACCCCTTCACAAGCTGGTCTATAGCTTGACTAGTAGGGCTTTGTAATTGACGTTGTAGAAGACTCTGTATTAATCTAGCTTGCTGATCCAATTGAGTAGTGGTACGTGATGTTACTGAAATCTATGGGCGTACTTCTCCATTTGCTATACCAGGAGGAGATGGCGTTTTGGTAATAGTAAGAGATGATAAAACTCATTGAGGATTGTATGGTACTAGACCTGTAGCAAGAAACCCACTCTTAATATTCCTTTCTGTAAAAATAACAGGCCAGATTTTTTGATAGATAGCCAAAAAATCTTCTTTGTCGATATGATGGATTCCCTGCTGTACTAGTTCTGAAACTTCTTGCCCATATGCATTCTTTAAAGGAGAATAGCAACTAGTATCGAGTGGCTGGAGGAGATATGATGTATGCAGAGGAGATATGATGTATGCGGAGGCATACAAAGTGTAACAATTTTGTTATCCGTACAGTACTGATCAAATTCTGGTGTTGCATGACTTCCGTGACCATCCAAAATAAGTAGACGATAAACTCCCTTCATGTAAGATTTTGTGCATTTATCAAAATGCTGAATCCAATCAAATCCCAATCGGTCGGTAGTTCAGCCATTATCACTGACAACTAATACCCAAGTTTTTGGTATTTCTTGATACCAATTAGATTGGTGAACCTTTCCCGGAAAAATGATAAAAGGTGGGATTGCCCATCCAGTAGCATTAATTCCCTCAATAGCAGTAACCCATTCTCGATTACCAGGTTGTATAGTTATAGCTCTCCCAATAGTACTAGAGCTAGTAACTACTTTTGCTGTTGCCGTAATACCCATCATAAAACCTATCTCATCGAAGTTGTAGGTATCTTCATCAAGTATCCCATATTGAAGACGCACTTTGTTAACGCATTGAAACCATGCATTAATCATAGCTGGATCTTCGCATTTAGCATGCTGTAAATGGAATTTCCGATTCCACTTCGTTTTGAGCTCTGGTTGGTTGTTGATAAACCGTGATACCCAGTTTTTTCCAATGAAAGAAGGGGTAGAATTTTGATCACGAGCTGCAAGTAATGTATTTGCCATGTGTTGTACATTGATAACTTTTGGTGAAAATCCCCGCTGATCAAGATCTAAGATCCATCGCATAAGTGCTTTCTCTTCAGAGAGAGATAATTTCTGTTTTCATAGGTTAAACTCTTAAATTGTGGGAACGTGTTGGAGTCGGCGCCAAAGTGATGTTCTTGGGGCATCATATAGGTTCGCAGCTTTCCGTTGACTGGAAATTTCGTTCTTCTGAATTGCTTGAGTGGCAAGAAGAAGCGTGCCCTGTTTTTGGACCGATTGTTGAGACTCTGTTGTTGCCATGAGCGCATTGAGCTAGGGCATGCGCTGACTCCGATCACGCGGACCGAGGACTCGGGTGGGCCAGGGAGTGGTGGAACACGTTACCACTTTTTCATTGCTTTGTCAGCCTTTGCCCAAAAATGGCGCCCACTAGGCGGACACCAGTGTCCTGCTTAGTCAACTCAAATTGATTAGTCAACCCAAAATTGCCCAGTACCAAAAAACATGCTCTTCAATACTAATAATGATGTCTATTCTTCTATATATTGTTGTAGGCATACTTTTGCACCTTGTCTATGGCCAATAGTATGGTATTTACTACATGTCGGAGCCATTCGTATTATCTCAACAACTTCGAATTGGCTAGAATCACACTTTGTACTTGATTCTGAAAGTGTACGTTGCGTCTGTATACATGACTCAAGACGTCGAGGTTCAAGAAGATGAATTGGAGTCCTGTTATGTATCAAATACCAATGTGAATGGAAGTCTTCAAGAAGAAGAGGTGTGTCTTGATATATATTTAAGACATATAAGCATGGGAGCCCATAGACTCGAGTGAAGATGCCTATACAAATTGAAGACGGTTCCTGCTTGCGTTGTTCTTCGACCTTCCGTAAGGCTTTATGTGAGACCTAGCCTTTTACAGACTTATATATAGCCTTATCCAGCTCAAGAGGTATTCGAATATGCTGCTTTGCTTAGTTTGCCTTTAATTCATCAAGCTGGTTATTCAACGCAAGGCATATTGACTTCCAGGCTTCGAAAAGATCAAAAGTCGACCTTCGGAGGTATGACTTAAGAAGTGCATGGATTCCTTCAACACAAGATGTAGCTGCATTCCTAAAGTGAATACATTGATTGACCCATGCTGAGACAAGCTTCTCTTTATAAAGTATAAGCCATGTCTCTTTAATATAACCAACTTCTAATTGGTGTCCCAAGATGCATTTCTCTTCAAATTCTTTAAGATGTTTCTTATATGTCTCTTCATTCGATGAATTCAAAATCGAGAATCAATAATTATAGAATTCCTTCCATGTATTGGCTTCTCGAAAGGCTGGTTGGCATTGTGCAAGGACCGCTTTATTTGCATACCATATGCAAAGAGGCATCCCCGATGGGAAGAGACTAGAAGCTGCATTCATAGCAGCAAGGCATCGGTCCGTTAAAATAAGAGAAGGAAAAATTCTGCCGCACTGCTCATATAAAGTTCGCAACTGCTCGAAGGCCCATATATAATCTCCTTTAGTTTCACCACTTAAAAAAGCAAAAGCAATACAGAAGGAGTATTATATAACATCAACACCAATCATATTGAGAAGTGACATATTGTACTTATTTGTCTTATATGTACAGTCGAGGATAAGGATTTCAGGGTACGCTCGGAGGTATATAAGGGAGTCGGGGTGCACAAAGAGAATAGCCGTAACATGGCGATCCGGCCCATATTCGATATGGCTCTAGAAGCCTTCCTTTTCCAGTTGATTTGCAAGTGCATGAATAGGGCTTTCACTTTCTCAAGAGTCGCGGCGGGCGTCAGTAATCCGGTTATAGATATCTTGACATGTTTCAAGTGAGCCACTTTGCCATATAAGGGTTTGAATCTCTTTTGGAGCAAGTCCTACATTCGAAAGAGGTGGGATTTGCGTTTTTCGAGAGAGCTGACACTGAATTGGATGCGCAGATAGGTCCAAGCTTAGTTCATAGTTATGGATTGCGTAACAATGGTTTGGACGATGCTTTAAAGTCCAGCCTTCGTTAGACTCTTTAGCAAGAACTGAAAAGAGACATTTTGTCATCCGAATAGTCGTATTTCTCCAGCAAAAACATTCTGGTGATGAAGGTGGTTGACAACTTCGATTGCAGGCAAAAAAAACTTTCAAAAAGCCATTTGCTTCTTGTGTCGACCTCTGAGTTATAAAAGCATAGCCTCGAAGCTTTACATATATGTTAATTGAGTCAAATAAGGCTTCACGGGACTCAAAAAACCCTTCGGGAGAGATGCAGTTATCTGAAAAGGTCATCATAACAGTCTAGAGAAAGCGATAATAGCAGTAGAGAGTGCTGGCAGTAATGGAGAGAGTAGTGACAATAGCAGAGAGAGTGAAGGCAGTAGCGGAGAGAGCAGTGGAGGTAGCAGAGAGCAACCAAGGTAGTAGAGAGTGATGGAGGCGGTGGAGAGCGACAGAGGCAGCGAAGAGCAATAGAAGCAGTAAAGGGTAACAAAGTAGTAGAAAGTGACCGATGGAGGCAGCAGAGAGTGACCGACAGAGGTAGCAGAGAGTGAGAGAGGTAGCGGAAAGTAACGGAGGTAGTGAAAAGTGACAGAGGCAGTAGAGAGCGATCAATAGAGGCAGCAGAGAGCGACAGAAGTAGTAGAGAGTAACAGAGGCAGCAGAGAGTGATCGACAAAGGCAGTGGATAATAACAGAGGCAGCAGAGAGTGATCGACAGAGGTAGCAGAGAGTGAGAGAAGTAGCGTAGAGCAATGGAGGTAGTGGAGAGCGACAGAAGCAGTAGAGAGCGATTGACAGAGGCAGCAGAGAGTAACAGAGACAGCAGAGAGCAATAGGCAGCTAAGAGAGTGACATAGGCAGCAGAGAAAGCAACAGAGACAGCAGTAAGAGTAGCAGCAGAGAGAATGATAGTAGTAGAGTGACAGCAGTAGTGGTAATAGAGAAATAAATTTTTTGGGTTAACTCATCAATTTGGGTTGACTAAGCAAGACACTAGTGTCCACCTAGTGGGCGCCCCCAAAAATTTTGGGCAGAGACTGACTAAATCTTTAAGTATTCAAAATTTTTGAATACTTAGAGATTATATGACAGGCTGCATGGAAGCATGGCTACTTACTGTGTGGTATGCAATAGTCATATATAGGATAAATCCCATGCAGTCGCCAAGATGTGCACAGATAAATAGCTTTTCTGCTAGTCTCATGAGGAGGCTAGGAATCAGTTCTTCTAGCAAGACGAGAATTAAGTCTATTGCTATCTACCCTTACACACATTTCCCTATCGTCCTATAAACCTTATAGCTATACAACACATATCCGCAACAGCTTAGATACCATAGACTCGAGATCGTAATATGTAATACCTTGCTCGCCATACTCCAACAACCCAGTGACGCCATACTATTATAAGTACCTCAGGTATTGGCTTCGCAGAAGTTAAGTCCTTTACAATTTCAACTCTTCATTGCGTTCTCAATATGGCAGTAACAAAGTCTATTCTAGCTGCACTTCAAGTAGATCTTGAGACCTTAGACTCAGCATATAATACAATCCAAGACTATATTACAAGTATAGGAAAGTCTTATATTGTTTCTCATTCTGATAGAACTCGCTATATAATAACCTGTCATGATAAGTTTTGTAAATTTAGTATACAAGTAGCTATTTTAAAAGACTCTAAAGCTCATATTACATGTTATACTTCTCATTCATATAGCTCTATTACCTATATAGACTTCCGTCAAGCAAGTTCAGTTTTATTTCTTGTTGGTCAGCATCGAGCAGCAGTAGCAGATAATAGAAACATCTTACCATCTCAAATCTAAAACACAAAACAGATTCAGTATGGAAATGCTAGAGTTAGCTATCAACAACTATGGTATATATGAGAAGCTCTGTGGTTAGAACTAAAAAGTGATGAAGTCGAATACTTCAAAAAGCTTTTAGCAATGTTGTCAGTCATTGACAATCATGATGACCGTAATCATATTTCTATTGAAACTCAGGAGGGTCAATTTTATCATGAAGTTATTATTTCAGGAGCATTAAGAGCCACATACAAGGCATGCCGTCTATTTATTGCACTAGATAGATGCCACATGAAGTCCCATTTCCAAATGACCCTCCTAGTTGCTTGTACACTTGATGGTAATAACGAGATCTTTCCATTAGCTTGGTCTGTAGTTCCAATCGAAGATAAGGACAATTGGGCATAGTTTCTTAGTCATATGAAAGAGTAGTTTTATGGGATAGATACAGAGGAAGTAGTGATTATAAGTGATCGGGATAAGGGCTTGCAAAGTGCAGTATCGGAAGTTTTTCCTGGCGCTCATCACTCATATTGCTGTCAATACCTTGCCAATAATATACAGAAGCATTTCAGATTGCCGGCTCAAAATGCTTTTTGGAAAACTGCTTATGCATGGAATGAGCATAATTTTGTGGAGACTATGTTTGTAGTCAAAGAGATAAGCATACTGGTAGCAGAGTATATTAACAATATTCCACATAAGATATGAGCACAATATGTCTTTCTGGTACCTCAATTTGGGCATATCACTTCAAATATTACGGAATCGATTAATTCCTCCTGGGATAGCTATCGTGGTCTTCCGATTCTGGGCAGCTTTCTTGTGATATGGACAAAAGTAATAACAACATTACATGATCGACGTACTCAGCCTCATCAGTCTCTCCGCATTATAGACTATGCACAAACCCTACTTGATAAAAACTATCAACAATCCCAATGTTATCATATCAAATCAGCAGATAATGGCTTAGCACAGGCATTTGTATCTGATGGAACAAGTCATATTGTCAACCTAGGGAAATGGTTATATATCTATGGTGAATTTCAGAAGTATTGTCTTCTATATCGACATGCTATTGCTATGTGTTTACATCAAACTCACAACCCTTGTGATTACATCGATGAGTACTATTTGATTGACCACTATCACATAGCATATTTGTAAGACTGTAGCGTGAGTCTTAGGGATATATAGTAATGTGATGACTTATAGTAATGATAGAGTAACTCCGGCGTAGCACAATCGTAATACGTTCGTAGAGGCAATGTTATCAATAGGGTGTTTCTGCTGTTTTTGTAGCATTGTCCCTATGGTGTGCTGCTTTCGTAGCGATGTCTTTGTTCAATAGGGACTGTTTCTGTCGTACGTCTGGACAAACTGAACGTTATATGCTTGTGGGGGATACTTGTGACTGCTTGCTTGTGATCTTGTCATCGTCGCGGAGGACTGACGTCGTTAAGTCTTCTAAAAGCCATAAGTGGTTTGAGCAGTCCGACGCAGCTGAGAGCCTCCTTTTGAGAGCCTCATTGTCAGCGCCTTACAATATTCAATGTCTATGTAGCCAGTATATAAAGAAGATCTAGTAGAAGAGAATAGTGATTGTGAAGCACCAGTGCTTGCAAAGCAGCGAGGGCATCCAAAAAAGCGAAGATTTTGTTGTGATGAGAATGAAAGTCGAGTGGTAACTTGTAGTCATTGCAAAGAGAAGGGACATAATCGTCACAGCTGCAGAAATGCATTACGAGCTTAAAATGATATTATGTATGTTATTATTATCTGTTTTAAGTAAAAGTATTATAGATCTAATAAGAGCTTTAGGTACTATTGCAGAGCTAGTAATTATAAAGGCTAGTAGTTGTGAGGGCTAGTAGTTATGAGAGCTAGTAGTTGCAAGGGCTAATAGCTATAAGGATTAGTAACTACAAAGGCTGGTAGTTATGATGGTTAGTAGCTACGAGGGCTGGTGGTCGCAAGAGCTGGTAGTTGCAAAAGCTTGCGGCCAGGATGCAGCCAGACATCATATGGTAGAAAGTGTGGTAAACGAGTAATTATTTTCAAAAAGAGTAGTAGTTTGGTTAATGAATGTGATATGCCAGTAATTATTTTCAAAAACAGTAGTATGCAAGTAATTATCCCTAAAAATTTAAACCCCGCATTGTACCAAGGATCATCTATAAAGGTTATAACTGTGGAAAAATCACTAAAATACCATGATTTTTGAAACTATTTATCAAAATACCACAATTTTGGAAACTATTTACTAATCTACTATGATTTTACTTAGGCTTCATCCCATCAAAATCTAGTTAAAACTCTAGTTAAGAGTTAAGTCTATCGCTAGCTCAGCTGCAGGCTAGTTGGCAGGATAACTCAATATAAGAAGCAGTCTCCTTGAGGCTGCTAGGCAATGAAATACTGTCTGGCCACTAGAGTGCGATCTAGCAGTTGAGGGTCATACTTAAGGCTAATATCAAGGTGCTTTAGTATGAGGTTAGTGTGCATATTGCGGCACGACCACATACAAGGGATGTGGCTTGATAACCCTCTTAGGTTACTCTGCGAGCTGACCGTGCCTGGTATGAGCAATGGCCCGCGTATCATTATATAGGCCCCAAGTGGTATGATAGGTTTAACTGAAGTCTTAAATAGATTTTGGTAGGGTGAAACTTAAGCGAAATCATAGTAAATTAGTAAATAGTTTCAAAAATCGTGGTATTTTGGTAATTTTCTCTATAAACTATTTTCAGGGGAGCTAAAAATGGCTCTCCTGAAAATAACTTCTTCAAAAATAGCTCTATCCTGTTTCCACTATTAAGGAGCAGGAAATGGCTGCTTGAAAATAACTTCAAAAATAGCTCTGCTGTTACGATCTATGTTACGATCTATTCTCCATGCACCTCACCAAACTCATTGCCAGACCCATGAACCTTGCACAAAGCCCTCACATCTCTATATGAATCTTAACCATGATGCAAGACCCATAAGCCTTCGCACAAACCCCGCCCAAGTTCGCAAGACTGTACGCAGGCTTCAATTGTGCCTACTGCCCACGGGCCTACAAACAGGCCTCATCGCAAACTACTACCGTTCGTAGTATAGTCAGCGAACCCAACCATGGCTAGCATGGCTTGAGGCACTTGCGACGGGTTTGAGAGCTCTCCTTTCTCATATATATAAGCACGAGGTCTCCTTCTACACCTCCTCTTCTCCTTAGCTTTGAATCATCAAATAGAAGTAGTCCTATCTTGCTTTCCAAGCGCTCTGAATCTATGTTCGTGACATTGGGAAGAGGGCTTAAAAGAGGGCCAGATACAAATATTGCAGTAAAAAGGCTTAGAATAAAGAAAAGAAAGAGCAGTGAGGAAGAAAAAGTAAGTAAAAAGCTCAAGACAAAGTGGAGGTAGATAGAGAAAAAAAATAACAAGAATTCAACATTTATAATAAATGACGAGCGCAGCAAAAGTACTAGTGCTGTAGCCATTCCAAAGTTAGAGAAAAATTCTAAATACATAGATGCCCTCCAGTCTTTCGTTGGTTACATCATCAAAAGAAAAGTCTATAACGAGAAGGTCCAGGCACTAATTACCTCAGATGATGCTAATAAATTTATGGAGGTTGCTAAAGCAGTTGCGAACCTGGGGGCTATGAACCATCTGGTAGCATAGGTCAAACTGCTGACCAAATGCCCCAGCCATTACAAGTTAACACAAGTCCCAAAGGACCTCTACCCAGACTGCTATGACCAGTTTAGGGACTTAAGTAACTATGGGAAGATAATCAAATTAGTATTAGAAATGGTTCAGAATCAGATGGGAACTTCTATAAGAAAGATCAAATATTGATGCAATTACATACTAATTGCAAGGTTCTATAAAGCTGAACAGGATAAAGAGATATAGCTACAGAATGTAAACCATGGTCATGAGAAGGTTGGTAAAGGAAAGGATGTTGCAACTAAAGTTAGAAGAAATATTATCTGGGACGTTGGCTGTACAGTTGCTAATCTGGATACATAAATAAAAGCTAGCAAAGTATTCACATTATTTATTAACCAATTTGGATTCAGAGTTTTGGGATTATTTCCTAATGATTATAAGCAATTCTAAGTAAGTGTACTTATTATATTTAATATACTATTCTAATTGCTAATATATTTATCAGAATCTTGGGTCTGCTGTTGAATGCCATCCATTTAATTATCGTGATTATATCGCATCTGCAGCTAAATTTAAAAGAACTATTAATACTTATTGAGGAGTATTTGCTTATATACCTCCTTAACCAGTTATGCCTGAGTGTCTAATTGCTCTAAAATATACTCGCTAGGGTAAAAAAACTGAAGCTTCAAATATGTTAGAGCCTAAACGAGTAGTCGTAAGTGCTTATGCTTAGGTCCGGTAGGCTGCTGAATAGGTGATACTACGAACTGGTAGTTTGTACAGGTTTGTAGCTCACAAATATATATATAGGCAATCTATTAAGGTAGTAGTCTATATACAATAGAGGTGTTGACCCATAAGGTTGCAAGAAGCATCCTCGTCAGTCTTCTTAAGGGGTTCGTGAGCCGCAATCCTTGGCGGAGCGAGCAAAACTCGCTCCACAGTCCGAGCTCTCATTGTAAGGGTCGCCTCCTACAGAGACCCCTAGGGTGGTTATGGCGGTGTGACGCTGCCTGACCGGCTTGGGCACTGATGGCACGGCGGCGGGTTGATGTAGACATGTATAGGCTTATCCGGAACGCCGAGTTCTACTGAGGGTCGCTGACGACCTGCTAGATTGACTACAGGTGGGTACAATGTCAAAAAGCAAGAGGATTGATTCTAGTATGTAGAAGAACTGATTACTGGCCTTCTTCTGAAGCTCAGCCAATCAACTAAATATAGTAATGGAAACCACATAGAGTTACCCTGCTGCGTAGTATTTCTGCGGCCAGTGCAGACTTCTGACACTCATGGACTCATTACAAAATATCATTCAAGAAAGTTTTGGACTCGAACTTCATTGAGAAGGAGGAATCAATTACAGAGGCAAGTTAAGAAGTGGGAACATTTGATTGGAGATCTCTAGTTATAAGACCGTAGCGCGAGTCTTGTGGATATGTAGTAGTGTGATGGCTTATAGCAACGATGGAGTAGCCCCAGCGTGACGCAATTGTGATGCATTCGTAAAGGCAATATAATAGTCATAGTGGTAAAGAAGTAATCTCAATTAGCAGAAGTGCTCTCAGTTCTATAGCTTAAGAAGAAGAACTAATTGCTGCCTATTCTACTATAGGCAGTGGATTGTTTAAATACATGGTTTTGCCAGCTCTACGCCAGTTACCCTGTCTCATGATTCTATACCCATTGTCCTGACTTCTGCTGGTAACGGTGATGTCGTCAATAGAGTGTCTTTGCTATTTCCGTAGCATTGTCCCCGTAGCATGCTGCTTTTGTAGCGATATCTTCATCTAATAAAGACTGTTTCTGTTGTTCGTCTGAATAAGCTGGATGTCATATGCTTGCGGGAGATGCTTGCGGTTGCTTGCTTGTGGTCTCGTTGTTGTTGTTGAGTCTTTTAGTAGCCGGAAGCGGTTTGGGCAGTCTGACGCAGCTGAGAGCCTACTTTTGAGAGCCTCATTATCAATGTCTTATATTGTGCCATGTTGGAGCTACTCCATGGTTACTATAAGTCATCACACTACTATATATTCCTAAGGCCTATACTACAGTCTTACAATATGACATCCGGCTCGATTAGATGAACAATAGAAACAGTCCCTATCAGACAAAGATGTTACTATAAAAGTAGCATGCCATAGGGACAATACTACAAAAATACCAGGAACACCCTATTGACAACATCGCTGTTACCAGCAGAAGTTAGGACAATAGATATAAAGTCATAAAATAAAGTAATCGGTGTAGAGCTAGCGAAACTATGTATTTAAGCAGTCCGCTGCCCATAGTAGAATGGGCAGCAATTAGTTCTTTTTCTAAGCTACAAAACTGAAAGCACTTTTGCTAATTGAAATTACTTCTTTACTATCATAATAATTACATTGCCTCTACGAACGTATTACAATTGCGCCATACCAGAGCTACTCCATCATTGTTATAAGTCGTCACACTATAATATATCCCTAAAACCCACGCTACAGTCTTACATGGAAATGGTTTAGGCAGTCCGATGTGGCTGAGAGCCTCCTTATAAGAGTCTTATTGCCAATGCCTTACATTACTACTCTGTAAAGTGCTGACAATGAGACTCTTATCTGCGTTGGACTGTCCAAACTGCTTCTGGCTGCCAGAAGACTCAACAATATCAGGCCTCTGCAACAATGACGAAATTGCAAGCAAGTAGCTGCAAGCATTCTCCGCAAACATATGACATTCAGCTCGTCTAGATAGACAACGGAAACAGTTCCTATTATACTAAGATGTTACTATAAAAGCAGCATATCACAGGGACGATACTATGAAAACAGTAGAGACACTCTATTAACAACATCACTGTTAGCAGCCAAAGTCAGGATAATGGATGTAGAGTCATGAGACAAAGTAACCAGTATAAAGCTGGTAAAACCATGTATTTAAGCAGTCCGCTGCCCATAGTAGAATAGGTAGCAATTAGTTCTTTTTCTTAAACTACAGAACTGAGAGTATTTCTGCTAAATGAGATTGCTTCTTTACCACCGTGATAATTACATTACCTCTGTAAGGGGTGCTGAGACGCCTCTCCGTAGGCGTCTCGTCGTGGTACCGGTAGTGTGCCGGTCGCAGTGTATATAG
>JAJDFF020000205.1:0-59489 GCA_021527025.2 Geoglossum cookeanum | reverse complement strand
TATTATTATTATTATTATTATTATTATTATTATTATTATTATTATTATTATTATTATTATTATTATTATTATTATTAATAACCGGCTTTCTAAAAATTAAAATTTTTTAAATTTTTTTTTTCTTTAAAAATTCCCTCAAAAAAAAAACACATGCCGATGGGATTGGATGAGAAGGAAGGGGGGGAAATATATATATATATAAAGTGTAGAATTGGGTGAAGGTTGGTAATAATGATAATAATGGCAATAATAACGGTAATAATAACGGTAATAATAATAATAACGGTATTAATAACGACAATAATAATGACAATAATAGTAATAATAACGGTAATAATAATGACAATAATAGTAATAATAACGGTAATAATAATGACAATAATAGTAATAATAGCAATAATGATAATCCATTTCCTTCCCCCACACACACACACACACTCTCTCTCTCTCTCTTCTCTCCTTATCAAAAAAAACCCCCAAGGGTGGAGATGCAATTAATTAGGTGCGCTGTATGTATGTGTATGTGTGCGCTGTATGTGTATGTACGTGTATGTGTGCGCTGTAGGGGTATTGTGGAGAGTTATCGGAGTATGCTCAATATATGCTCTGCTCGTGCGGCTCTTATGTCCTACAGAAAAGAAAAACGAGCGGCAGCAGCGAGGGGTAAGTAACATGTTAAAGTAAGGGTAAGGTAAGGTAAGGTAAGGTAAGGTAAGCTACCCGCGCCAAGAAAATTCTAGCTAGCTAGGTATGCGTTGTCATGCCATGTACAATTATTATTATTATTATTATTATTATTATTATTTATTATTATTATTTTATATATTTTTATATATTTTTATATATTTTTTATATATTTTTAGGGATTAATTAATAATGACGGTAATAATATTACAGGTTTTTTTTTTATTTTTTTATTTTTTAAATTTTTTTTAATTTTTTAATTTTTAATTTTTTTTTTATTTCCTTTCTTGGTTGGTATGTGTGGATATGGGATGTGGATATGGGTGTGGATATGGATGTGAATGTGGGGGGGTGTGGGTATGGATGTGAATGTGAATGTCAATGTGGATATGGGTGTGGAAGTGGATGTGGATGTGGATATGGGTGTGCGTGTGCGTGTGGATATGAAAGTTGATGGATGGATGTGGTGGGGATTATTGGGGCTCATTCGGGGCGAGAGCAGCGGAGCAGCAGGGTAGCAGGGCAGCCAGCCTTCATCAAAAAAAAAAAAAAAAAACACCCTTCATACGACCATATATATATATATCCCTGTGTAACCTTCAATGCGTGACTACAACAACTTTCTACATGTACTACATTTAATGTGGAGCAGTAGCAGCATTCATATTCATATTCCTTCTGGCCAGGATGAAAATCCCAAAAAGGAAAAGGAAATAAAAAAAAACTCTAATAGCCAGCCCGTAAATGGGAAAAAAAAAAAAATAAAATTGGAATTGTGATCTGTTCCGCACCTTCTCCCCCTGCTTCTAGGCGGATGGATCAATCACGCGCGCGCGCGCTGGACAGTCATGTCAGTCGGCATTCGATGCGCTGCCATCCCGACTGCAAAGCCCGTCAGCGTACATACAGTGCATTACATGCATGGCTCCTTGCCGACATTGTCCGCGGCGCGAGATTTAGACTTACGGCGTATAGTGGATGTTATTCTCAGCCATAGTGTCCAAGACCTCTTCCGGCAGCTAAACAGAAGGAACGAGCCACAGAAGTCAGCCAGCCAGAATTCCCAAAGTGGGGAAAAAGTCCCTCCCCTTCCCTCTTTAGTCTCGCAAACTGTGCGTTATTTTTCATGGGGGGGACGGCATTTTTTTTTTCTTGCAGTGCCGCGCTTTGCGGTGCGATGCGGTGCCGGGGGAGGGACAAACGAAGGAAGGAAGGAAGGAAGGAAGAAAGGACGAACCGTGCCCATAACTTTAACGGCATAAACGCCTTTGACGTAACTGTCGAGGCGCTGCCATTTGGCGACCCAGGACTGCGACGGGTCGGCGAGCGCGATCAGACCCTCGTAGACCTGGGATGTGCATTCTTCAACAGCCTCCTGGGAGTGGGCGAGGGAGAGGAAGTCCTCGCAATTCGGGCAGCCTTCTTTGAGGAATTTCTGTAACGTGGGAAGTGAGTATCCTTTGTTTCGCTTTTCTTTTCTTTTCTTTTTGTTGGGGGGGGGGTTTGTTATGCGTTGGGAGAGGAGAGAGGGAGAGGGAGAAAGAGATCTGGGAACTGGGGGGAGAGGTAGAGAAAGACACATACGGACTGCAGCTGGACAATCGAGCAGACCATGCACGCACGGAGGTTCTTCTGCTGGCCAGGCGCAACGAAGCTGTGGGAGACGGACGTCATGGTGTGCAGGCTATCCCGACGGCTGATCAGTTCTGGCTCTGGCAGAGTCCCGTGTTCACGGTTGATCTCAGCGCGGGTCGATGCCGGATCGGAGGTTTGAAGGTGAGACGGAGACAGACCCAGAGACGAACAGCAGCGAAGGAACGGCAGCGAGCAGAGCGCGGGTCACGTGGCGCCGGCAAGCAGCCCGGTGCCGGCTTGGACCCGATGCAGGGCCGTTTCGCACAGACCGGGCCCAAGCCCCAGCCCCAGCCCCAGCCCCAGCCCCAGCCCCAGCCCCAGCTCACGAGCCCCAGTCCACAAGCCCCACCCCACACTGGCGGGTGACTGCTCTGTGCTGCCGGTCCCGTGCTCTGCTCCTCCGCCGCTGCTGGAATTTCTAATTCGGTACAGCGTATCTCGTGTGTATGTACTAGTACAGTATTGTACAGTACATGCATACAACACGCACGCGACGCCCGACATCTTCGCCTCTCTCTCTTCCCCGCCCAGCCAGGAGTTTTGCATCGCATCGCCGTGCATCGCGCTGCTCAAAGCGTCTGACCCCAGCCGCTGGCGCCTTCGTCCCTGCCTCGCTACTTCTTGCCCTCTCGGGCCTCCCCCGCTGCCCATCGCTCTGCTCGCTCGCTCCCTCCTCCCCCTTCCTCCTCGGCCTCCACCTTCCCTGCGTGGTACCAGCCTCCTCCTCCCACATCTAACCTCCGCCCGCCGCCGCGCTTGTTCGCTGCTTCCTTGCTTTGCCTGCGTCCCTCCCTCCCTCCTATTCCTCCTCCTCCTCCTCTCATTTCCGCGTTTGGCAAATGCCCACAATGGCCTCGGCAGACGATGCCGTGGCCCTGAAGCAGAAGGGGAATCAGGCCTTTGCCGCCCACGACTGGCCAACCGCGATAGACTTTTACGGTAAGGCTATTGAAGTGAACGACAAGGAACCGTCCTTCTTCTGCAATCGGGCTCAGGTGTGTGTTTAGGCGTGTGTGGGCATACTCTTAAAAAACTCAATCTGTCTTGCTCTCGACCTAGCTCTTCTGGTCTCGTGACTGACTGAGCCGGGGCTTCTTGTTGGGACTAGGCACATATTAAACTCGAGGCATATGGTTTTGCCATAGTAGATGCCACCAAGGCAATCGAGCTGGATCCGTCATACGTCAAGGTGGCAATGTCTTCTTCACCCTGTTGGTCTTGTTCCCCGTTTCGCTCAAGGCAGCTGATATCGTGGCTCGGCTTTTTAGGCCTACTACAGAAGAGCAATCGCCAACACTGCCATCCTTAGCTATAAAGATGCTCTCAAGGATTTCAAGACCGTTGTCAAGAAGGTCCCGAACGACAAGGATGCGAAGCTTAAGCTGGCGGAATGCGAGAAGATTGTGCGTCGGGCCGAGTTCCTGAAGGCCATCGAGGTTGGTGATGCTCCGTCAGCGGCAGAGGGGCTAGATCTTGATGCTATTGTTGTGGACGCCGGCTACGATGGCGTGCGGTTAGAGAAGGAGATGACGCAGGAATTTATTGACAACATGATCCACCGGTTCAAAAACGGCAAAACGATTCACAAGAAATACGTGTACCAGATTGTGCTTGCAGTCAAGGACATTACGTACAATGAGCCAACGATGGTGGAGATGGAGGTGGAGGATGGCCGTAAGCTGACGGTTTGTGGCGATACACACGGTAAGTACTCTGGGTTGCGGTGCTACTCGGACAGATCTAGTAGGTTTCTAAAGGTGACAACCCCTGTAGGCCAATTCTTCGATCTCCTTGAGATCTTCCGGCTCAATGGTTTCCCATCGGATACTCACTCCTACCTCTTTAACGGTGATTTTGTAGACCGAGGCTCTTGGTCGACAGAAATCGCAATCTTACTCTATGCCTACAAGTGGCTGCGTCCGAACGCTTTTTTTATCAATCGGGGTAACCATGAGACAGACGACATGAATCGTGTCTATGGCTTCGAGGGTGAATGCAAAGCCAAGTACAACGAACGCACCTTTAAGCTTTTTTCAGAGAGCTTCTCTGCCCTACCGCTTGCAACGCTGATCGGGAAGAAATTCCTGACTTTGCACGGCGGCTTGTTCTCGGATGACAATATCACACTAGATGACATTCGGAAGCTAAATCGGCATAGCCAGCGACAGCCCAACCAACAAGGCCTGATGATGGAGATGCTCTGGACGGATCCGCAAACGGCCCCAGGGAGAGGTCCTAGTAAAAGGGGAATAGGCATGCAATTTGGGCCGGATATCACAAAAAGATTTTGCGAGAAGAATGGTTTGGAAGCGATCATTCGGAGTCACGAAGTCCGGATGGAGGGATACGAGGTGGAGCATGATGGACGATGTATTACTGGTAAGAGACACCTAGCCTTACAGCGGAATTCAGTGGGATGCTTACGTTCCCGTTTAGTCTTCTCCGCACCCAAGTACTGTGACAGCACAGAGAATAAAGGCGCATATATCAACATCGGCCCAGAACTGAAGCTTCAATACCACAAGTTCGACGCCGTTCCACATCCGAATATCAAACCCATGGTGAGAGTCGCAGTCCAGCCAACGTCCCATTTCTTAATACTAACTTGGACCTTGTGTTGTAGGCCTACGCTCAAAGCTCATTGATGTCGATGATGTGATAATTAACGAACCCTCTCTCTCTCTCTCTCTCTGCTCTCTAGCAGCGTTTTTGAAAAGAGGTCGTGCATTTTTTAAAATTCCCACATGTGTCCCGGAGCTAGCGATGACATCAGTTAGTTAATTAAATCCATGCAAGCGGCGTCTTCCTTTACTATCATCTCGGTCGAAAGCGGGCAGATGGGTTGGAGTGGTTGTAGGGGTAGTGGAGTTGAGATTCGAGGCGGGCTCGGAGATAGAAACCGAAAAAGCCATGCTATGTATCATAGACGTAGCGAAGAAGTTGAGGGGATATATCTGTCATCGTAGGAGGTTGGGCGAGGACTAATGAAAAAAAGTCTTGCCTGGTGGTTTACTAAGTTGTGTTTGTGCTTGATCAACTGGGCTGGACATGCATACATACCCGACGTATTCCCTCTTCCTCTCTCTCTAATAAAGCACTCCATCAATCAATCAATGAATCAATGAATCAATCAACTGATCAACCACGCCAAACCGCATCCTCCTCCCCTTCCCCAACCAACCCAACCAACCACCTCCCAGCCCTCACAACCCTCCACCCGCCCACACCACCACCACCACCACCACCAGCAGCCGTCACCGCACTCCACACCTTGCGCAGATCCCCCGCCGGAACCCGGATCCAAACCCCATCACCACTATTACCACCACCATCACTATTATTACCACCATCACCACCACCACCACCACCACCACAATCCACCCTCATCACGTCAATCGGCACGCCAGCCCCCGTCTGGCCCAGGAACTGCGTCAGCGCGGCGACGAGCGCCGCGGCTATTTCGCCGGGATTGTTGTTGTTGTTGTTGTTGGAGGAGGAGGAGGAGGAGGGTATGGAGCTGCTGCTGCTGCCGGTGCTTGTGGAAGGGCGGAGGTAGAGGTAGGACCAGGTGGGGGGCAGTGGCGTTTTTGTGGTCGTCATGGTTTTTTCTTTTCTTTTTCTTTTCTTTCTTCTTTCTTTTTTTTTTGAATTTTTTTTTTTTGAGAGGGGGGGAAAAGGAGGAAGGGGGGTTTCTGGTGGTTGTTGGTGGTTGTTGGTGATTTTTGTGGTTGTTGTGGGGTGAAATGGGGTAAAATAAAATTCTTTTTAAATGGGGAGGTTTTTTTTTTTTTGGGTTGATAAATAAATGGGGTTCGCTTGGGGTGGAAATATATAAATTACAAGTCCTTTTTTTTTTTTTTTTTTTTTTTTTTGGCCCGGTATCCCTATGCTATATATATTACTAAAAGGAAGGTAGCGCAGGAAATATCATTAATATCGTCATGTTTTTGTGATGGTTTGCTGCACAAAGGAACATTGCAAACGCCCATTAAAATGTTTGATGAGTTATCTGTAGCCCGGAAAGCATCGCCTACATTTGGATAATTACCGTTTTTCAAGTCCTGGAACTAAGATCTTCTCCATGGCTTCGATTAAAATATCGGCTGGTGGGGACAGTCAATCTCCAATACCACCTCTCTTTCCGTATGAAGGGGGTGGGGGAGCTCACCATGATGCTTCTGGAAAACCAACATCGGCCTCAACCTCACCGATCTCTCCCCACTCCCGCCAATATTTATCCCGACAGTCTTGGCCTCCTTCAGAAACTCATTTCTCCGCGGGCTATCCCATGCAATGAATGTTCCCATCCCTTTACCCCGCAGGTTCTGTATCTCGTTGGGGTGCTCTTCCGCAAGTTTTTCCAACCGGGTGTAGAGGTAGTCGCCTACTTGCGCTGTGTTTTCGACAAGATTAAGTCGTTCTATCTCTTGGATAATCGCGCGGAAGAGGATGGCCCTGGCGGGGTCGCCCATCCAGGTGTTGAACTGCCGGAATGGCAGGTTAGGTCGTAGGTCCGGGTTGCCATAATAGAAACCTGCAGCCTGTGCCTTCTTCGAAAACGTCACCATGTCCGGTGGTTCTGAGAGGTTCCAGTGCTCATGTGCCCAGAATTTGCCCGTGGAACCGACCCCCGTCTGGACTTCGTCTACGATGAAGAGAACCCTGTGTTTCTTTGTTATCTCGCGGAGACGTTGGAAAAACGTTGGGGAAGCATGGTTGTCGCCTCCCTCGGATTGAATTGGTTCAACTATAATAGCTGCGGGAGGGAGGGGCCATTCCTTGATCAAACGCTCTGTTTCCTCCAGACAGCGGGTCTCTTCTGCAGCGTTTTCTTCAACGTGGTCCCCAAGCGGGTACTTTAGAGATGGGAAAGGCGCTTGAGGCCAGTTGAAAGCCGGAATGTCCAGCTTGTGGACAGGCTTGCTCCTGGTCGTACTTAGACTGCCGAGGAGGCGACCGTGGAACCCAGATTTAAAGGACATGATTGACAAACCCGGAGAACCCGGAGCTTGGTTTTTCATTGCAGACTCCTCCTCGCGGGCGGTAAACCCAACGCCTCGCCCACCTCGCTCCTGGCTGCGTCGCCATATGAACGCTGCCTTGTACGCAATTTCATTAGAGTCGGAACCAGCCATGGCAGTGAAGACTTGGTCCAATCCCTTTGGCGCGACTTTGAGGATTCCTGTCCTCAAGATTTGAGCCCAATCGTGCTGAGGAAAGCTTCCCAGGGCCGGACGGTTTGCTAGGGCACTGGCCATCTCAGGAGATGACGCTGCGCGGAGAAGGGCTGGACAGTTATAGCCTATGGGGATCGATGCAATCTGGGAGAAACTGTGGGCGGTGTTAACATGCAAAACTCGCACATCCCCACACCTTGACTTACACATCTAGGAGTATGTTGCCATCTGGATCCGCAATACTGTGCATACATCAGTTTTGTGCCAACCTACTGCCCTCTGTAGATAACGTACTAGTTCCCTAAGCTCTTCTCATAATTCACCAACATACTCGCGCTTCGAGTGTCGAAGACCTTTTCCAAATCTTCGAGTACCTTCCTGGTCTCCGGCCCTGGGATGCTTGTTAGAACCGTCGGCTGCTGAGGCTCGTTTACAAAGAACGGCCGTTCTGCGGCTGATGTATTAGACATTGGTACAGCAGGTGCTTTTGCAGGTGTCGTAGTTAGTGACCTCTGTAGCAGTATTGACGCGGGCGAGGAGACTCTCCCTTTGTTCCATGAGATTTGTATAGCGGCTGAGCGGGAGGCGAGCGAGAGGCGGGTGGTCGTGCGTAGTAGGCAGGCCATGGGATGGGAACAGGATCAAGTGGCGAGTGCTTGTCGAATTGGGCTCTGTCTTTGCAGAGTTGGATCAACGAATTGACCTGTCTAGCGCGGGGCAACAGGCAAATCACTGCTTGTTAGCCTTGCCACCCACGATGTCCAATGGAGGAGGGAAGAAGCAACACTTACTTACTAGAGGAAGCAGAGCAGTCGACACGAACAGCAGTTGGCAACGTGAGCGCGAATTGCAGGACGAGAGGGCGTGCGGCCAACAGTGCTCAGTGCGTGACCAGGCCTCGTGATGGCTGATGGCTGATGGCTGATGGTTGGATTGAGTAAGTACGAAGTATGACTGTATGTATTTACATACACACATACATCATGCATATACATACAGAGTACATGGACATGCAATACACAGTGCTACAGAGGACAAATACAGAGGATGTTGTGCACGCAGACAACAACAACCAGCTGTGCCGTCTCTAAGCGGCCACTCCGGTCTTATCGATAGCCGTACCCCGTTTCCCGTACTCCCTCACCCCTCCCCGTGCTCCCCATTTCCCTTCTCATCATACATACATCATGCTCTTTCTACCAACCACCGCTGTCGCTACTACTACTACTACTACCACTACTACTAGTACCACTGCCGCTACTACTGCCACTACTGCCGCTACTACTGCCGCTACTACTGCCGCTACTACTGCCGCTACTGCTGTTGCTGCTGCTCTGCCTACTTCCGCACTTGCCATTTCAATTCACAATGCTTTCTATTCTACATGCCAGCGACAAGACGTCCGCCTCGTCTAGACGTCTGTATGATCCTATCCCTTTGAGCCAAACCGATGGCACCCGTCCTTGAGATGCTGCAGCCCTAGTTGCGCCGGTTCTAGAAAAATAAGGGACAAAACCCAACATGGGAAAATATGGGTACATGAGAGTTTAGGAAAAAAAAATAACACCACCTGCACACGCACACACTTGGTTGAAGCCGCATCACGCGCAGGCCAAAGAAAGTGGTTCCGTTTTTGGCGAACAAGGAGAGCATTAAAGTAATTGCCACAGCAGCGGGAGGTCGCCGCCTTGAATGTGCATTGGGGCGGCGCAGTCAATAGAAAGGGAGAAGTGTGTATTTTGGGTCGGAATGTGCCAAGCGTGAGGTACTGTATGCTTCACGCCAGCCACTAACTAGAAAGATATAGTATATCCCGGTTCTCGGTATTTTTGCACACAATGAACCGTTCTTACGGCGGGAAGGTACTCGCCAGGGAAATTGAATCTGACTTCAGCGCGCCATCACCACACCCGATTATACGATTCCGAGTAGTCTTAGCCGTTCCGGATTCATACCCTCATACTGGCTGTCATTCCCACTCGAAACATCGTTCACAGGATCCTCAGAGGGTGTTTGGAGTATCCCTGGCGCATAGACTATGACACTACTTTCTATGACATGTTGCTCGTCGGTGATAGTTTGAATGCAAGTTTGAGATGTAGATGGCTCGGCTGTTGGGCTAGAGCGCATTGCAGCCTCGTCTTCCATTGTGATGAGCTCCTCAGAAGTGTCCTGACCGAGAGTGCCCTCGAAGCCGTCTATACCGATGCACCCTAGGTCCTCCATAGCCTGCTCCTCATCCTGGTCCGCTGGAGGAGGGGGAGGCGGTGGAGGTGGAGGTGGTGTTGATGTCTCTGATTTCATCCTCTTGCTTGGTGTACTGTCTTCATCCATTGCTGTACCTTCCTCCGTTTCCACTCCCTCCTCTCTCTTTCTTTTTAAACCGTCGCTATCGACAGCGTCACTGACCCCTGTCATGGGAGGAGATTTGTCATTAGCACGCTCTCCATCGTCCGACATGTCCATCATCTGCTCTTCTTCAGACACGTCCACACTATCCTCGTCTTTCCCACCCACACCGTTAGTTGGGGGGTCAGCAAGTCCGGTGTCATCTTTGAGCTTGGATTTTCGTTCGGCCCGCTTCCTGTCATGCTCCCGCTTCTTCAAGACAGCCTTGTCAAAGTACTCCTTTACGTACTTCTTCACCTGTCTTTCTTGCTTTGACGAGATCTGTGAAGGGTCCTCGACGCGGTTATTTTTGAAGTCGGAATTCACGATCTTCTTAGCAATCTATGCAACAATTGACATTAACTACAACGGGCGCAAGAATTGAGGGAGGCTAGGACGGGTTAGCTTACCTCCTTTCCGAACCTCTTGAGTTCCTCGCGAGGTAACTTCCCCTTAAACTTATCCATGATATATTTGACGTGTGGAAAAAGCTGATCAGGGGGGCCGGTTAGTTTATATCTCATGCCGTTCGGGATTTCCAGTTCTTCTCACCGTATTCTCGTAGAGCTTCTTCTTTTTCTCCTCGCTCAACGATCTCCACTTCTCGTGGCCCTCTTTCTTATGTTCTTTCTTCGCCTCTGGTGCGGCCTGTTGTTGCGGTGTTGCCGCTGTAGCCTTGTCTTTTGGTGTAGCCTTTGTGATGCTATCAATGATCTCCTGTAGCCTTTGATCACTGGATATAGGCTTCGGCTGTGGCGGAGGTTGGTATGGAGGCATAGTTGGCCTTGACCAAGTCGTTTGCCCGCTAACGCTGTAGTAGTACGTCTTGCCGTTAGAGGTAGCGACAAACCAACCAGCAGGGAGAGGCCGGGGGGGCCTGAATGGGGCTCTGGGTCCGCCAAAGAAACTGGAAGTACGTTGTGGCATGCTATTTCGGGGACCGGTGGGAGCTGCGGGCCCCTTTGGTGGTTCGGGAGAGCGTGATTTCGGTTGCTCCTTCTCCTCACCTCGGCTTGACTCTCTTCGCTGAAAGTGATCCAGCCGGTCTGGGGTCGACGTGCTATTCTCGTCCCTCTTTTTGCGTGGTATCCGGTAGCCAATCGCGAGGGTGCTCCATTCCTTGAGAAGTGCAGTAGCAGCATCCTGAACCCTCTCATCGCCACACGTCGTTAGAGTCTTTACGGTTTCATCAATCTTGGAGTCAGTAATCTTATTTCGGGTGATGCGCGGGAATTTGTTGAGGATATCCAAAATCTGCAAGACTACATTGAAGTCTTCTCTCCAGGTCGCCAACGCGGGGTTCAGGATTTGGTAACCATGCATCTTGACCACTCGATTAAGTACTCTCTCGTCATCACACCGCTGGATACGACCAAGCAGCTTGACGAAGATCCATTTTTCCTTGCACTGTACCAGCGTAGCCATCACTGTGGTGACCCCTTTCTCGTCCAGCGCCTTTGGTTCAACGGTATTGACATATTCCTCATCATCGTCGCTCTGCTTTTTCTTCTTCGGTTTACGCGCAACAGCAGTATCCCAACCATCGCCATCTTCGATACCCAATGCCTCAATGGTCTGAGGAGATAGCTTCGTTGCACGTTCAGTCTGCGTCTTGCCCCCGATATAGCCGGTGCAGTTCGGCTCCCCACAATAACAGGGCTGTGGGTCGGCTCCATAGCGGTCAACATTGTAGTTGAATACGAGCTCTTCTCCTGCTTTGACCCGTCGGCTAGCAAATATCCCCATCCTCAACTTATCCCCAACGATCCATTTGTCAACATAACAGTTTGGTTTGCAGGAGTGATTGCAAAAGCGACCTAGGTTGCCCTTCCGAGTGGCATCCACGAATTCGCCCTTACTCAGGGACATGAAATAAAAGTGCTTGATGCCTTCTTCATCATACTGGATCATGCGTCGGCGAAATTGA
Source organism: Geoglossum cookeanum (assembly GCA_021527025.2). Lineage (NCBI taxonomy): Eukaryota > Fungi > Ascomycota > Geoglossomycetes > Geoglossales > Geoglossaceae > Geoglossum > Geoglossum cookeanum. Next base: position 47,678 of record JAJDFF020000205.1, on the reverse strand, counting down.
TTCTCGTTGATAACCTCCCCAACATACTCGAAAATGAAATCATGTGAGTTTAGTTCAGAGTCTGTTCGTAGCCCAAAGCCTTTCTTCTCTGTCTCAATAACTGAGACGTCGGCGTACTGCTTTCGCTGGAAGCGTTGGTTTTGACATCCAGAGCCGCAATTACACTCATCCTCAACACATTCCATTTTGGTAGCACGATTAATACAGTCAGAGTCTTCCCCGCAGGCATTATTAGTAGAGCCATCTATTCAGAATGTCAATTAGGGTTCAATGTAAAAGAATTGTAGAGCCTACCCCATTCCTCTACACAATCGCACTCTAAACCATCATGATCTGAAGAGCCAAGATACTTTGCCGCATAGATACAGTCTTGAATAACCTCAAATGTTGCAGTCGCCTTTAGAGTAGCGTTTGGTAGGTGGTCAAATAGTTTTGGTAGTTGTGCGACTGTCTTCTGCGAAGCTGACCGAGACAGTTTAGGTGCTTGTCCGGGTTCCATCTTGAGGCTAACGCTCCCTTCGATGACCTCTTCGTGTTCGTCTTTGCCGATTATCGGTGAAGGTGCAGAACTCTGAGGTTTTGTAGGTGACCGTGAAGTCGACTTCGAGGAGGTTTTTTTGGGCGAATCGGCGACTGAGGAGTTTACAGATCCCGCCTTCATTGCCCTAGTTCGACGAACGGTGTTCAACGGTTCGTCATCGGATGAGGATGTGCCTGTATCCAGTTTCATATCCTGCAACCCCGACTCCACAGCCTCAGGCGGCTCGTCCTTTCTGTCCAAGGCCATGTTTGGCAAACTGGTTGTGTTCACGATCGTGGGTCGGTGCCGAGAAGTTGAAGGGACCGGATCAGTGAATTAGCGATGCGAGGCAGGCTCCCCTTTTGACCACGCCACAATGGTGCTGTCACTGTGCACCGAGTATCGAGGGATCCACTGTCCGGCTTGACGTCCCGGGCCACAAGCGTTCCAGCACCCGATCGGAAAGCGACGACTTGGCTGGAGGTTTCGTTGGGCAGCCTGCCAAGTGAGCAGCGCACAGTGAATGAAGGGTACGAGACAGAAGGGACAATTAAGGACGCAGTAAGGGGAGTATCGTAGGTAATGAAGTGAAGGGGTCAATTAACACAAGAAAACTCCTTTGATGCTCTGAAAGCATGGATAATAGCCCCGTGGGTCCAGTGCTGAATTGCAGAGAGACAGTGGTTACCGTGGCATAGCAAGACAGCGAGTGGCTCTCCGGGTCAGGCAGGACTCCGCACACGGCTTGAAGCCTACAGTGAGCTTCGCATCGGCCTGGAGGAACTGGGAGTAGTGGTGCGATGTTCAAAAGGAATGTATGCAGTGGCTTGAGTCGCTTCATGAAGGGGAACGCGACTCCAGGTGTTGGATATTCCAGTTTTGTCTAGCGATTCTTGGCAATGTATTCTCTACAGAGCATCCCGCGGTCATTGCTTCCCTAGTATCACAATGTGGAGACTGCTCAATTGAAAGGCTATGCTGATTGACATGTTGAACAAGGTTCTATCCAAAGCTCAGAATCGGCTGGGCTAGCAGGTGATTGGGGGAGCAACAATGAAAAACACAGATCCACTATTACAGCGTAACTAAGGAACACCAACTCTAGCATCTACAGATCAATTGCGGACTCAAATCAGAACCAGTTGGGAGCTTGCGCTTGATATGTCCTCCTCGGGGGTACGACTTTGGTTTGTAAAGCGTGCACCTGGGTTGTCGTCCCTGACTGACTGACCGACCTCGAGGCCTGAGCTCTGGGCATGCGCCTCCCAACAAGCGGCCCAAGAGATATACAGTTTTCCGGCGCCCGAGGATGGTTGGGGTTCCGCTCGGAGATGTTGGAGAGCACCTCCAAAGTATTTAAGATCCCTAAAGGCGATCTTTTATTCTATGGAGCTTTTGCGGGTTCGAGGTTCTGAGCATCCCCTTACGACAGGCTATGGGATTAAGTTGCTATCGGCCTTTGCATTGAGTGACGTCTGGTGCCTTCCACAATGCCGTCCCTCCTTTGTTCTTCTCCCTTTGTTCGTGCTGGTTCATAAAAGCTCCGAGTTTCAGGAAAACGTAGCACAGGTGCGCACCCCGACTTGGTCTCGAGAAGGCATCCAGGGCGAGTTAGTGGGTATACATACATATAGAGTAGTAGTACCATCCCATTTAAATACTAAGTGCAAAAAGGTATTCTATCGGGCGAAAGTCGTACCGGCACTGTGCCAATGTCGCGACTTGAAGGGGAAAATCCAGCGACAGTATGGAATCATCAGCCATGAGCTCGTTGCCACAACCTAGAGCCAGCCTGGCAAATTAGTCAGCTCGGGGCGAGCAGCCCGCCAAAACGGCGCCCGTAGTATTATGTGTATAAGTATAAACAATTGCAGACCTTTTGCCCAGTGCCCTCTGTAAACGAGCCAGTACTCTCTGTCCGGCGTACGGGCGTTGATGCGAGCCAGTGGAGGACACCACTCTGCTACGGAGCAAGTGGGTCTCGGCTAAATGGGAAAAGAAGATCGTTTCTCCATGACGGGGCGAATGCACGCGCTCCACGAGAAGCCGGACAAGGTCAGCCCGGCTTTCCCATCCATGGGCTTGGGAACCCAAGGAGCAGAGCACGGAGAAGCTAGGAAGGAATAGGAAGGAAGAGCATCTACAAGAAACCGAGGGTAGATCAAGGGGAAGTGGATCATCAACCCAAGGCGCCCGTCCTGGCCATCCGCCGTAGGGTTGCGCTGTGCGATAAGCGGAGACTCCCATTTCGTGATAGCCAAACCACGACGACGTGGCTTTTGTCTTGGAGCAAGAAACTTGGGCGATGCATAACACGCGCTGATGATGTGGTCCCGCAGATTTTGGCGTGGCTTTGGCCGCCGAAAAACGGTGAAGGGGCGAAGGATGGGGGGGTATAAAGGCGGATGGCACAGCTGCCATTTTGTAAGAAGTACATTCCTGCTCTGTACATACAAAACACGGTTGTACAGATATTGTACTCGATACTCGAGACTGCGACAGCAACCGAGTGAGGGAAAATGAGCGGCCGTTGCCCTGGCTTGTTGATGAGTTCTCCCCTGCCCCAGTCGGTCGGAAATCCCAAGCGATTCGCCTGGACGACGAGGCCGATCAGACGATCACAGCGGAAGTCCCGGTCGGCGAGAAGCCCAATCAATAGTGGGCGCGGCGGATCGTGTGGAGAGAAGCCCTGAAGGGCTGGATCTCCAGATTGCGCAATAATGGACTCCTGTGTGTCCAGAGTAGCTGAGTGGGCAGAGTGGACGGACATTTCAGCGACGATTTGACGGATTGGCGAATTGACGGACTCGCCAGCGTGGAGAGAGAGAACCCGGTCCTTGACGGGGCCTAACTGACTGACGGGGCTCTGACTGGCCCTGACTGGCCCTGACTGGCCCCGACCGGAACTGGCTGGCTCACGGCGTCGGCGAATGAGAAGCAGGAGCAGATTTTGGATTTTGATTTATGTATTTTATTTTTCCCAATTATCCCGAGGCGACAACCAACGCGCAATGCGCAACGGGGCGAGAGAGGCGGAATGTTTCGTCGCATCTTGCACGAACGGGTGGTCGCGGCACGTCCTGTGGGCTCTGTCCAGCAGCAGCACGAGTCCAGCACGAATCCAGCGCCGGAAAATCCAGCACAAATTCAGCACAAATCCAGCACGAAAGCGCGGCGAGAGCAGCCTGCGCTCAGGGCGTGTGCACTGGATGAGAATTGGAATTGCGCGTCGTGATGGTGGTGGTGGTGGTGGTGGTGGAGAAAGGTAGAGAGAGAGAGAGAGATAGCGGCGAGAGTGGGCACGAGAGCGGAAAAGGACGCAAAAGAGGGAAAAAGAAACGAGAAAATATATTGGGCGATAAAAAGCGAAAAAAAAAAAGGCGAAAAGAGCGAGAGAGGGATGGGATGAGGAGAGAGAGAGAGAGAGAGAAAAGAATAAAAAAAAAATTAATAGCAAAAAGGAAGCACGGCGCGTGCCAGGGCGGGGGGGCAGCAAAGTCCAGCAGCAAGCCCAGCATTTGTCTACTGTCGCTGTCCTCGCTGTCTCCCCCCTCTCTCTCTCTACTGTCACGTCCAGCAGCGCAGTCAATTTTTAGCAGGCAATTTTTTGGCAGTTTTCAATTCTGCAGTCGAATCTGGCGTTTTTCGCGGTGGCTGCGAGCCTCTCTCCCTCTCTCTCACACACACACACACACACTCTCTCTCTCTCTCTCTGTGTGTGCCTCTGGGCCTCAAATCGGTCGGTCGCATTCGAATTTTAATTACCGTTGTTGACTGAAAGCTGCCGCCCCCGTCTGGAAAAAAAGTGCCTGCAGCGTGCAGCAGCAGCAGCAGCAGCAGTGCGCGCGTTGCCTTCTCGCCCTCTCTTCAAATTTCCCTGACCCCAAAAAAAAAAAAAAAAAGAAAAAGAAAAAGAAAAGGAAAAGGAAAAAAGAAAAAGAAAAAGAGCGAATACAACTATTGTTGTCTAATAAAAGACGCTCACTTAATTGTCAACCTTATATTTTCCCCCCCCGTATTGCGCCCAACCAGAAAACGAAAACCCGTCCCCGTTTTATCCTGCCTGTCCTCTCCCTCTTTTCTCCTCTCTCTCTCTCTCTCTCTCCCTCCCTCCCTCTCTCCTCTCTCTCTCCCTCTCTCCTCTGTGCGCGTTCTTTGTTGCTGCTGGTTGCGCCGCACCGCGCCTGCTTTTCCTCCTCCTCCTCCACCACCACCACCACTACCACCACTTCTACCTCCCTCCTCCTCCTCCTCCTCCTCCTCCTCCTCCACCCCCTCCCTCTCCTCACCAACTGCTTCTGCGCTGTCTCCCATCTGCATTCGCTGATGCGACGCGCAGAAAAGACTTGCTTTCTTCTCGGTTGGCTCTTTGGTTTGGCTTGCTGCTCGACGACTTAAACTTAAGCCTCTTTGCCTCTTTGCTCCGACCCACATACACCCGTTGCTTGCTCGATTACTTGATTTGACCTTAATCCTTCCCGCCCCCGCCCCCCTCCCCCCCCCCAGGTCAAAACACCAACCCCATCGACCCCGTGCCTCGTTACCTCGCACATACACGTCGTTCGCGAGTTCCGTCGCATTCATCAATTGCCCTCTGCGAGTCGCGCAATCCCTCTCTGTTTTTGTCTGCCGGCAGCATTCAATCATCCTTCATCCTTCTGGTCACCTGCGCCCGATTTTCTGCATTGGCCGCCTTAAGCGATTTGATCAACAACGATGGCTACCCCGGGTGAGTCGCCATGGTCGGATGCTGAAAAGGTACGCAGTGCAGAGCACGTCTCCAAAATATCTCCATCTGTTCAGCCTTTCTGTTTTGCTTCTTCTCGTGGGCTGCCCATAGGGCGCTTGCTGGCGCGTCGTTTTCGTCTCTGTTTTGCGCGCGTTTTTTTTGGGCTTGCGGTGTGCGCTTGTTTCACTGGCGTGTTTGCTAACATCGTCGCGATAACAGCTGATTCTTCTTGCGGAAATCCTTAAGGATGCAAAAGTTTCGCCAGACCTCCTCCTTGGTATCATCAGAACCACGCCCGTAGAACCCAATTGGTCTGGGATTCCTTTGCCGAATGGTAGGAACCGTCCGCTTCATTCCCCCGCTGCTGTCGTCTTGTGCTTCATCCCGCGCCTGCTGGCGCCCCTTCGTGTCCTTTCGGCGCCGCCACTGCTTTTTCTCCCCCCCCCTCGTGTCTGGCGCGTCTTTTTATCACCAATCTAACCGTGCTACTCAGGCCGCTCTCTTAATTCCTGCCAAAACGCCTATCACAGCCTCCTGGCCACCCCTCTGCCGGCCACTGCTGGCCGGCGCAAGACTGCCGCAGGGTCGCACGCGGCTATCTCATCCTCCAATGGCTCTCCCAACACGAAGAAGCGTCCTTACCAAGCTGCCGAAGGCCACTCCACGTCGCGCTCCATTCAGCCGCGCCCAATCGCTGCAGCGCTAAACGGTGAGTCCCTAGATGCCGGAGATGTCTCCTTTCAAGGCGTTGCCGGAGATACGGACCCAAACCAGCCCCCGAGGAAGAAGCGGGGAAGGCCTACGAAGGCCGAGACGGAAGCTAAACGGCAGGCGGCAGCTTTGAAAGGTGAAATTTATCCGCCGCCAAAACAACCAAAGACGCCAAGATCTTCGATTTCTGGCGGACGCGTGACTACCACTGACGCGACTGGAGAAACAAATGCCACCGTTGCAGCACCATTGGCAGTGATGACTCCTGCCACTGGTTACATGAGCACACCGGGGACTGCTGGAAGTGGAATGGAGACGGGAGGAAAGAGGAGGCGGGGCAGGCCGACTAAGGCAGAAGCCGCCGCGAAACGTGCTCTGGTTGAGGCGGCGAATGTGCCTGGTGATGGCAAGAATGACGATGATGATGGTGACGACGCTGATGAGAGCATTGAGTTTGAAGGGGACGATCACGCCGCAAGCAAGTCGGTTGAGAGCCCGACTGAGCCGCATGTACATGAGGGACTAGAGGGGAAGACCGGAGGGGTTATCGATCTGGGGACTGGCGGAGACATGCACTTGGATCCATAGGAGAAGTTGGCCAAGCCTGCGCTCGGCTGCTCTGACGCTGGAGATCCGATGATGAGACACGACATGAACATTCAAAAAGACGAAATTAATGCGGTGGCCGCGCTGTTGTTGCTTTGCGATCCGGCGGACATCAAGAAGAAGAAGAAGAAGAAGAAGAAGAAGAGACGGGCACGTTGTCATCAGACCATCACCACACATTCTCCTCTGAGATTTCTCCTTTTTTCGTGTAATAATGCTAATGCCTACGCCTTTTCACATGTCCCATGCATGTTTCACGCGGTGGTCTTCTGCCGTTCAGGTCCGCTCGCAGAGCTTTAAATCTTGATTTGTTGGCGCTCTTGTTCGGGCTTCGCAGACGTAGGGTTCTTGCAAGGCCACGTTCTCCAGGCCTCAGTTTGGAGGCACAGCTTTTTCTTAATTTTTTTCATTCTAATTTTGTGCTTTCTCCTTTCTATTCTTTTTTTTTTTTTTTTTTTCATTTTTGATGTCTTCTGGGTCGGTCTTGCTATTGAAAACAACGATTCTAATCACGATCCGTTTCTTTTGTGGTTTGTTAGCTCCTGGTCTACCACCACCGCTACCACTCTACTACAACTACCACTACCACTGTTACCAACACTACAGTCTACCTGGATTTCGTTTGTTGAAAGGGAAGAGGGCACTGATCCTCACACCTGCTGGCCGCGAAGTCTACAAACAAAACGTCTTCTGCTGTATTTTCAGTGCAATAAAGCTTCTAGATTTTGTTTCCTCCCGTATTCCCGATATGTAGCACTGGCACACGGTGAACTCGTACATGGCAGATGCAGAGCCCCTTCAACCAACAAAAATCCTGGCGATAACTCGGCGGTATATTGCGCCCGATAAGTATAGGTGGTTTGTGTGTGGTTAGTCTCGGTCGGGGAATGCCCCATTGTGTATACGTACTCTGTATATCTTGTATATGTGTGTGTGTGTGTGTGATATGTATGTACAGAGTACGTACATACATACATCTTCATAGGCTGTTGGCCCGTATTACCTACGTACATAGTACTTTGTATATAAAATACGTGTAACCCACCTCAGGTGGCGGAAAGGGGGCGATGCGCATGCGGCTCTTTGCTTGGCACCTGGAATGGCACTGACGGAGACACGTTCTGCTGAAGAACCTCGAACGAACGAAACCTCTGTCGAACGTTGTTTTGGCAGCACAGCGATGCGTTATGAGCACAAGATCGTTCACGCACTGAACCGGTGACGCCTACGCCGCTCCTTCAAGAGACCTCAATCTCCTGTCAATCCATGTATTTCCCTAAACTCAGTCCTCTCCAGTCCCGTTTTGCCGGCTCTCTCATTGCGACTCTCCTCCTCGTCCTGATATACCTGTCGATCACGAATCCGCAATTTGCATATGCCGCTGCAAGTTCCGAGGACTTCGGCCACCCTCTGCCAGATCCTCTCGAGCTGCACACGGGCGAACATCGGATAGAGGGGGATGTGGTGGGGTGGAAGGGCGGTATCTACTCAGGTGGCCATGAACCCGTGTTCGATGGGCTGGATCAGGGGATCGTAAGACGGGCACCAGTGGGTGTGACTGCTCTAACGAATAACGGTCCCAAGGAGATGAACATTACGCCCGGGGAGGTCCAGTATTGGGTCGTTGAAAATTCGACAATCTGGGGGCAGATGCCTGTGTCGCCGCGGCCGCTACCACTGGCTGAGGCAGTAGTAAGGAAGAGGGACGATGAGTTCGTTTTGGAGGATGTACTACAGGAAGGCGAGGACTTCGACACTGTGGAGGATCTGAGGAAAAGGCAGAATGGCCCTGGAGGAACCCGGAAGCTCTTTATCACACTAAACACTTGCATCCAGCCGTCACCGAACGCCTCGGGCAATAATGAGCCTCCACCCGCGCTGCAGCTATTCGTTTCTACGTCATCAAACAACCAGAAACCCGGCAGAAATAGTACCGGTGAACAACTCATGCAAGAAGCAAAAGGGGGCTATGCAAACCATACTCTGAATGTCACTGGTGATACGTATATTGGAGTTTACGCGCCGCAAGCGACTTCCTACCAGGGTATCTACAACTACGAAATCGCCGCATCCATAGACGCGCAATATCACTCATACAACGAATCGGATAACCTTCTCTTCGTTGACAGCGACAGCAACTCTACCTTAATAGTAACAAGCAACCTTACTCCGCCTAAAACGGACGCCAGCGATCCAATTTATCAGGCCTGGAAAAACCTCCCACCCCCTTATGTTATTTTTGCCCACAACCAAGATGACCCTTTAATCAAAGGCCTCCAGAGTTCATACTGCGGGCTCAAGAAATACGCCCAAATTGCAGCGGTGAGGGATGAGGATGCTGTCAATATGAGCATGACAACTAGCGTGCTTGGAAACCAACCAAAGCAGCAGTTCCACATTAAGGGACTCAACAAAAGCTCGTCCTACTATGTATTCCTTGGTATGAAAGGCAACTCAACAGCAGAAGGTTCAGGTGTGATTTTAGGGGGAGGGAAAGTCTGGAAATCAAAGGAAATCGTGACTAAATCGGGTGAGTTTCTATGCCCTCAACGCGGATCGCGGTTACTAATTTGATCCCAGATGGAAACTGTCGGATCATCTCCGGTCTCAATTTTTGCAACGAGGTTGCCTACGCCGTCCCTTCACACCCAGAGAATACTAGCAATATAGCTAGTTGGTACGACGGGAATGCCGAGAAATACTACAGGAATTTTTCAAATTCTCTCCAACAGGTTGCTTGCAACACTACATCGTCTGCCCAATACAGCCTTGTTCGCGGTTGCAAAGAATGCGAGGCGGCTTATAAGAGGTGGCTCTGTGCTGTTACTATTCCACGCTGCGAAGACTATTCTTCTTCAAACGATGCGCTATTCGAACGCAATATTGGACAGTCCTTCGTTAACGGTACACCTCTGTCTTTTGACCACCAATACCGGTTTACCGGCCTTGGTAGTAGGTATACCAACGGGAGCCGCAATCTAGCAATCGACAAAGAAATTCATCCGGGGCCTTACAAGGAGCTACAGCCATGCGAGGACTTGTGCTTTTCGCTGGTGCAGAGCTGTCCTGCCGTGCTACAGTTCAGCTGCCCTTCAGCGAAGGAAGCGCCCTGGAGCTATGGAATATGGAATAGAAGCAAGAGTCTTACATGTAATCCTTTGGATCCCTCCCTCCTGAGTACAGGCGGGACTATAAGTCCACCAGCAATGATGAGGACGGCACTGCTATATTTAGTGGGGTTCTGGCTGTGGTATTCGTTTTGAACCAAGAGTGATAACGGCTGGGCCGTTCATTTTGGTATGGTCACCACCGGAGTTTTGTTGCATTATTTTCCGGGGCTCACATGGCGTCACCGGTGGATGGGGGCGATATGGATGTGAGGCTAGATGTGTGTATACATAGTTTGTTGAATGGTTTGTCGATAAGCGTCAAGTGTTATCCAGCGTCAAGAGCCATATTCACAGGGCCCTTCTTTTGTCGATTACGGAGGGAGTGATTTTGGTTCATGAGTAGATATGGTCTTGTATCCTGTATGTACAGCATTTAAGGCTCTTAGACATGCATGTACACGTACATGTTCATACGCACAGAGTAGATCAGGGAGTCCACAATCGCTTTGCGGCCTCCTCTAGACGTCAAAGGGGCGGAATTAACAGAGAAAGGTACGATTTCTCCCGTTGTTGTTTATATGCAGTAAGACGGACACGCGCGGCTGTCAGGGGAGCACTTGGCCCGAGTACTTCGTTCTGGTGTGGGGGGAGATGACTAACTTGCGCTTAAGCCATCACCGCGCAACCTCAAATCAAGTTAACATCAACGAATCCCTCTGGCCTCTGGTTAGGGAGTCTCCTCACTATGTCTTCACAGAATAGCCAGTCCCTCGTTAGGCGGTTAGTAGATACAGAGCTTATGCCGCCTCCTCCAACAAAACGCATCAAGCGCCCTCCAAAAGTCCTTGACGAAGACACTTATACTGACGCACTCTCTGAGATCATCGCTCGCGATTTCTTCCCTGGTTTGCTTGAGGCAAGAACACAACAGGAATACCTAGATGCACTGGATTCACGGGATGGCGAATGGATTGCTAGTGCCGGCCGCAAGCTCACGGAAGTCATGACGCCAGGCATCCGACGGAAGGGCAGGAGAGGCGTGTCCATGACGACGCCTGGGGGATTGGACACGCCTAGGGGTTACGGAGGAGATACTCCTGTATCGGCCATTTCAGATGAGTCCACAAGTATGAAGGGTGATAGGCCGAAAGTGGACATGAATTTGAGCCTCGACAACTTTCAGACCAAGTATACGAGCGAGGACAATGAAAGCTTCAACAAATTACTCGACAAACAGAATGAGAAGCGGGCACAGCGTTACTCTTGGATGTGGGCAGGCAACAGGATTCCTGGATACCGGTTAATCAAGCAGAAGGAACGGGAGGAAAAAATGCTGAAAGCGAAGGCCCATCAAGAGAGCGAGGATGGAGGGAGGATACAGCTAGCCATCGGGGGATCAGATGAGCGGAAGGCCATGCCCGACACGTGGAAGTCTAAGCCTGACAATGAGTTCATGTTTGCTCCCGACGGAATTGAAGACACATTCGAGACTGTGCAGCAGAGGGCGGAGACAGAATCCAGAGCTCCGCCGAAAGCCGTCGTGTACGAAAACACTCGCCTACCTCCAGCTCCGGTTGAGAGCCCTACTGTGCCTTCATCTCCGTCTCTCACTACCGTCAGAGACGCAATAGCAGGCCGTTCCCGTCCAACGGCGTCCGAGCCAGGCTTTGCTGGGGGGGAAACCCCTCGTGTCAATGGCTACTCTTTTGTCGATGACGCACCTTCTCCTTCCCCTTCGGAATTAGGTGCGCCACCATTAACCTGGGGTACACTAGAGGGATCACATCATCTATTGGGGAGTGGAAATACAACACCAAACCCCTTTATGATCAAAGAGGCGTCCAAACGAGAGACTCTCCATCACAAGATGGTGGATCGTGTGGCAAAGAATAACAGGGCGGCTGCCAGGCATGGTGTTACAGGCAAGGCGGGAACTGAAACCCCTACCGCTACTCCAATACCAAAATTTGCAAGCTCACCACGGGTTGGAGGCAATCTAACCCCTGCAGCGCAGAGGCTCTGGAGCAGAGTCGGGAGTTCTAGTGGAGGCAAGTTGGGGGGAACATTTGATGGAGGCAGGACTACCATGGCAGGCAAAGCGAGGGAGTCGTCCTTGAGGCATAGATGGACCCCAACACCTAGAGTTCAGCGTTCCGACAGGGAGTAGCAGGTACTAGTCGCAATCAATCATAACTTTGGCACCCTCTCACCGCAACAACACCAACAAAATGGACATTAAAGATTAGATCAACCGCCCTCTTCGGGAAGGCTGAGAATTAGCATTGTATTCTGTCGATAGCTGCACAATATGTGTAAATCGACTTGTTTTCTGGATCCCCGGCAGCTGAGTTGCGGGGGGTAATTGAGAGTTGCCTCCCCTTCCGAGGTCTACCCTCTGGTACGGCCGGCGCTCAAGCACATAGTCGAGATAGTCATCTGATGCTTCCATGACCTGCTGTCGACACTCTGCCCGCAGCACCGCGTTACGCCGCACTCGCTTTCTCCACCAGAATATAAAATAGCCTATAAGACCAAATCCAGCGATACCAACCCCAACCCCAACACCTACACCTATAGCAACCCCCTTGCGCTTAGGACCGGCTGTGGTTGCGGTTGCCCCCTACAGTATGCCATTGTCAGTGGTGATCGCGGCAGGGAATAAGGGGCCTCTTACGATTTGCGATGTTGGGGTAGTCGAAGGAGATGTTGGTGATGGGGGTATGGGTAGGGGTGTCGACAAGGGAGTAATTAATGCTTGTGGGGTCGACGTTGACGTCATTGACAATGAACTAGTTTGAAAAGATCTGGTTGAACTTGTAAGGTTCGCCGTCCCTATGCTTGAAGAATTTCCCGGAAAGAGCTCAAAGTCTAGTCTTAAAAGCTGACCAGGGTTCGGTTTTTGCTCGCATGCAGCCCTCAGAGCCCACAGGACTGGGAAAATCGTGAGATTACATTTCTGTCGTGAAAGTGGTGTGGGGGAGGGGGACTAGAATGACGTACAGTTTGTTAAAACCGCCTCATTCTTTTGGCTGGATAAGCACCCGGAGCATTTATCGGCGTTTTTGGAAAAGGGACTGCCTTCAATGCAATATTGGTACTGTGAGGCATTCCCCTGGGGCAGCGTCGCCATCAATGGGATCTGAAACCCGCCGCATACCTTAATGCAAGCGCTCGGGATCGTCTTGGAGCTGTTGGAAAACCCGGGGAAACAGGAGTTGACCGTGTATTTGAGATTGACTGGTTCCACAATGACATCAGATCATCCTTCTTTCAACCAATATACAACAGATTGACCGGTTTTCTAGTTCCACTAACATAAGAACCAATACAGATCACTCTCGCCACTTTCCCCGTCGACATGCATGGATGTGGACTCGCATGCAACACATTCTCTAAACTTTTTACCCCGGGGGGTTGAGGCGTAATCCGAGTCGATGCAGCTCACATCAGCCTGCAGCGTACTCGATGCTAGAGCTGGTGCGGACGAGTTCAAGAAAGTTCCGGAGGGAAGACTTGCACAGCGTAGCCTGCAGCCTGAGCCGGGAGCCACTGCGATGGCTGCGCCGTGGCGAACCAGCATCACGATGATCGACCATATCGCCAAATGACCGACCATCTTTCCATGGAGATTTGCCTGAGGAACAACGAACCAGTTTCCAGCTTGTAAAACAAAAATAGAAATAAAACTAGAACTATAATATAAACGAGTGCGATAGAGCCAGGCCAGCCGAGAGACGCCCCCAGACAACCCGGGCAATAGCAAGTATGTACAAAGACTGGAAGCAGGTGCAGGAAGGAAGGAGGGCCATCGCCGTCATATACATATATATAGCAATAGGGAGTGTCCTGCAGTGTACGAAAAGAATATATCCCCCCCTCTGTTAGACGAGGATCAGCAGGAGATGCAAATGGAAAGGGGAGCGTCAGCGAGTGGAGTCGCGGTATGGGGGATGGTTTGGTTCGCAGGCTGTGTCGCCCGCATGTGTGGCTAGCATGTGCTGTGCAGTCTGCGACACTTACAGAAGCGCGAGTGCAGACGTTGCAGATGGTTGCAGAGGGTGCAGATGGCACCAAGACTCCAGGACGGCGGCTTCGGCAGCGACATCTGAAACGCTCCCCGAACCACCGATTCGCCTGACTGTCGCAGGTCGACAGGGCCGGCGAGTTGCTGTTGGTTGGACTGCGGGCGCGTCTGGGCCAGACAGCCAAGCAAAGTATGTACTCTGTACGAAGTACAGAGAGGAGGGAGACAGAGACAGACAGAGAGGGAGAAAGAGAGGGAGAAATAGAGGGAGACAGAGGGAAACAGGGAGAGAGGAAGGGAGGGAGAGAAATGTGGGTGTTGACTTATGCATGCATGTATTATATATGCTCTGTACTTGTACAGTACTTGTACATGTACTTACACGCACAATTCAAGTGCAAGCACATATTTTGTATTTTGTACAGATCACGTGCAGAAGGCTTAAAGAGCACATGTACGTCTTACAGCTCTATACAGGTACAAAAAATACAAGTACATCAGAGTAGAACCTGAACCTGCCCTGTTACTAACCCCAACGCAAACCCCGTAGATGTATTGCTCGCTGTATTGCTCGCTGTATTGCTCGCTGTATTGCTTGCTGTATTGCTTGCTGTATTGCTTGCTGTATTGCATATGCATATCTCGTACAAAGCAGAACAAGAGAAACAATCCGTCTCGTCAGCCAAACCGCTCGCCAGCATGCAGCTGTTAACTGGTGCAACTGGAACACCACCGCCACTCCCTCCCAACTCGAAACCGCCAAGATCAGCTCTAGGGCTTCTGGCCGTGTCCAATGGCGGGGAGGAGACTGCTTGATGTGGCGTCTCTCTTGCACGCTTCACGGTCTGTTGCCCGCAAGCATGTGGCCCTTCGTGCGCACCAGCTGGATGTCTACACCAACACGTCCACCATAGCAAAGGCCGTCAAGAGCCAGACCGACCGCGTGGCCCAGACGGCGAAGGCTGCCGCTGCGCTTGTTCGAGGGCTGGACGGGAGCCCGAGTGCGTCTGGGCAACAGGGACGAACCGCCGGTCCCACCGTCCCAGATGGTGCGAGCAAAGGAGGCCTAAGACAGGTTCACTTCCACGAGCCTTCAGAGACAAGCACAGTCGCCGTTGCCGCCCCACAGCGAGGCTTGGAGGCCCGGCAGGAAAAGGAGGACCGATATCCTCTGCCGGATGGCATAATTCCGATTGGAACCAATGCCCTCATCCAGGACAAGGACGGGTCCTACCACCGATCACTTACACCAACCATCCTAGATCCTCAGTCACTACACAATGCCTTGCCTGACCAGACGCCAGGTTCGGATAGCATTAATACGGACGTCTTTCAAAGTCCACGGGTTGCAAAGATCCTTGGGAGGAAGATCCAAGGAAAGGCGAACCCTGATACACTAGTACTAGAGGCCGGAAAGGGCACACCAGCAGAGCGGGCGGTTATTGAAGGCAAGAATCACAATGCATATAGTGTGCATCAAGGTGGCCAACAGATCCCTGGACAGATGGAGAGTCGTATGTCCACCAAGGAAACCGATACACCAGCAAGCAATGGCAATAATCAGAATACCCAGAAGCTGACAGCAGACATTGCAGGGGACATGATGGACGTAGGTGCATGCAACGCCCCTTTAATAATATAATTTACTAGTGATGCTGATTTGCTAACTAGTGGCGGCGCAGAATACAATAAACATCTCAACAACACATCTAACTCAAAATGCCAATTATCAGATGCATGAGTCCCGGGTCCCTTCCTCCCAGCTTGGTAGATTGTGGCATTACGGCGGCTTGGCTACTGGAATGGCCTTTGGCGCCGTCGGCGAGAGTATTCGGCGTGCCACTGGAAGCGGCGGTGACGGTTCTTTGATTCTGAGTGCAGGCAACATGACCCGGCTCGTGGGCAAACTCTCCCGGATGCGAGGGGCGGCATTGAAGTTAGGGCAGATGATTAGCTTCCAAGGTATTTATCCATTACACAGCAGCGAGCTAGGAGATGATGGATCCTGACCAAGATGCACCGTGCCAGATTCAAAATTGTTGCCAGGCCCCATTCAGGAGGTCCTACAACGCGTTCAGGATAGCGCAGACTATATGCCAGCTTCGCAAAGAAACCAAGTACTTGCTAGCAACTTAGGTGCCGACTGGCGTGACCTCTTCAGCTCCTTTGATGAAACTCCCATGGCAGCAGCGTCGATCGGGCAAGTGCATGGCGCCATCCTAAAATCTACCGGACAAAGAGTGGCCGTCAAAGTTCAGTATCCAGGCGTGGCAGACTCCATCGACTCTGACCTCAATAACTTATCTATCCTCCTCACCGCATCTCGGCTGCTGCCAAAGGGTTTGTATCTAGAGAAGACAATTGAGAACGCACGGAAAGAGCTAGCTTGGGAATGCGATTACGAGCGGGAAGCGAAGTGCGGGAAGAGATTTAGAGAGCTGTTAGAGGGGCAGAATGTTTTTGTCGTCCCGGAGATCATTGTAGAGGCCTCGGGGAAACAGGTTCTCACTATGGAGAGGATGGAGGGAGTCGGAGTAACCAAGGCCATGAACCTTAGCCAGGGGCAGAAAGACTGGGTAGGCCCAAATCCCCTTTCCTTTCCCCTGCTGTAATTACCCCGACCCCACCTACTGACACCCTGAACTGGTAGGTCGGCACTCAGATTCTCCGCCTCTGCATCCGCGAAATCACCGAATTCAAATTCATGCAAACCGACCCAAACTGGACAAACTTTCTCTACAACCCCACAACCCAAAAACTCGAACTCCTCGACTTTGGCGCCTCGCGTGAATACCCAGACGAATTCATCACCCTCTATACTCGCATCCTCTCCGCAGCAGCCAAAGGCGACCGCACTACCTGCCGCGATCTAAGCATCAAACTCGGCTATCTCACAGGCTATGAAAGCGAGGCCATGCTCAAAGCCCACATCTCCTCGATCCTCACGCTCGCTGAACCTTTCCGGGACAGTTCACCTGAGATCTACGATTTTAGGGACCAGACCATCACAGAGCGTATCAAGTCGCTTATCCCAGTGATGTTGAGAGAACGCTTAGCCCCACCGCCCGAGGAGACATACAGCCTGCATCGCAAGCTGAGCGGGGCATTTTTACTGTGCGCAAGGCTAGGAAGCCGAGTCAGATGCAGGGAAATATTCAGGGAGGCGCTAAGCAACACAGGGATCAAGTAAGGCGCAAGGAGAGGGCGTTTTGGGAAATTTGTAGTTCTCAACACACTCGCACACATGTACTACATAGTAGACTGTAAGAACAGCAGAAAGGGGGGGTAATCAGAACCCACCTGTATTTACATATAAAAAATCACAGCAGTAAGAGAGAAGAGAGAGGAAAAGGCTATGAACAAAACAAAACTAAGACATAACGCAAAAAAACACGGAATAGTCGCAAGCATGTGGTAGTTAACCGGTTGATGCACTGCCCCTTTTGGACAAAGGGTTTCCCGCCTCGCTTAGGGTAAAATAATAATAGTTGAAATAAATAACTTTAGAGTAATTTACTTTGGTACCTTTTTTTATTTTATTTTTTTCCCTTTCTCTCTTTTGTTGCGGTGGATGTCCCTGTCTTGCAGCGGTGGCAAACCTTGTGATGGGATTGCATAAGTAGGCGACTTCAGAGGGGAAAAAAAAAGAGGTCCAAAACCCCAGGGCTTTATTAAATTTTTTTTTTGTCCATAGACAAGAAAATTTTTATATAATTATCATATTCTCTCGCCGTGGTAGAGTACAAATCTTGCTAAGACTAGAGGAAGGCGGGGAATTGTAGATAGCTTTTTTGGGTTTTGGGGGAGGGAGTTAGTAAAAGGACTCGACCATTGTTTCTTTTAGTGTGGTGGTGATATTGTTAGGACCCATTCCTTCACCGAGACGAAAGACGGATTCGACCACTGATAGTTCTGTTGCTGTTGTGTCAAGTCCTAAAGATTACCATCAGTTAGGAAGGAATGGCCACTGTTTTCTTGGGATATTGACACCATAGAGGAGCATACCCGTAACTGCGAGCCAATCGTTTACTACCATACCGGCACCAACGACAGGAGACCCTCGGTTGACACTGCCTGCGACGAGCGGAACCTGCAGTAGACTAGAGAGTTCGTCTTGGTCTAGGATCGAAGTTCGCGGGTGCACTATCCCTCCCTGATTGCTCAGCGCCATGTAAGATCCTGTTAAGACGTTATCGGCGATTGTCTGTCTGAACACTTCAACTCCTAAAACGTCTGCAATTCTGACCCGCAAGAAATGAATTAGCCACCATCTCGGGTAAACCGGTAGGGTTTCTGGGGGCCCACATCTCCTCAGTCTCACGTTCGATGTCCGGGTGTACCTAAGTGGTTGAGTGAGCCTGTGATTACACTAATTCCCTTAATTGCTCTCACCAGCGCCACATGGTCGTTGCAACATATAACGTTTCCCAACGCGGATAGTCTCTCTTCTATCCTCTGTATCTTCACCGCGTCCGGTATGGAATTCCGTAGGTGTTGCAGCTCTTGGTCTGTTGTAGATGTGGGGACAAGAAGTCCCTTGCGATTGCTAATGATTTTGTTGTTAGCCCGGGAAGTGATGAGACGACTGCGAGAGACACACCCAGCTGTTAGTCTTCCAACAATGCGGGTACCTGCTATTGTGGCATGGCATATCGGGATAATGCCTTGAAGTTCGGCTTCAAAGACACTGTGTGCTTGTCAGTCGGTCCCGGAGTGTTTCTTGGTTCTATTCCGGGTCTCGACGCAGGACCGCGCAGAGAGAACGCACCTGTAGAAATTCTCTGATGCGCCAACCGCGACTAGAGCATAGGAGTTTGTGAGGGTGGAAAAGACTCCCACTCTGTTTGGGACTGTCAGCGTTCTTGCTGTCCCAAGTGCGGAAGGTGGGGGGGGTAGTGTGGTGGGGCAAACAAAACCTACTCATTAGAGTTCTCGAATTGAGCACGAACAGCCATGATAATTGGTGAGATTACTAGATGGTCGAGATGGCTTTAGCAGAGGAGAGATGCGCACGCAAAGGCCCTGGAAGGGAGTGGCGGGAATTGCAGGCTGCGATGTTGCCCAATGTTGACGCGTGTTCCTGACTTGCTCGAGAATGGTGTAGGATTTATACAACCGACGGGAGATTCTTGGCGCGGTGACTGACTGCCTCGGACCGCCACCACTATTAGTCATTTTGCTGTGTGTGTACAAGTACTCTGTACAAACAAGTACTGCGTAAGTAGTGCGTAGTGTGCCCAGCTGGGATAGGATGGAGTATTACACCGGAATTGGCACACTGGGATATCTGCGGGGAGGTGTAGGGGGCGTTCTATGACTCATCTCTGCGGCGATGCTGAGAGGGGAGTCGAGGCGCGCTAGCTATTCCAAAATCTCCGGAGCTGGTGGCACCAAAGACCCTCCACCGATTTATCTACGCACAAGGCCTGGCTGTGACAATGGCAACTCGGCGAGTCTCTTTACAATGCATCCTTTAGGGGGTAGAATAAGGCGACCTGCCCGAAAGTAAATATGTTATGCTCGAGGGGTGCTCGCAGATAGGTCACTCGTAGATATGTATCATGCAAAAGGAAACACAAGCGATTCAGCTTTCGAAGACGTGAGACCTTGTGGTTGGGCATTTGCCACAACTTTTTGAAATAAGGCAATACGAAGAATCGGAACACCCTGTCTCCCATATTATGACGGCATCATGCCCGTATGCCCGCCTTCGGGTTTGTCATTATGCCATGGTCACATCCGAAAAGCAACTCTGAGTGATTCTCAATCATCTAGTTTTCATCTGGCTCATCTGGCTGTTCAAACAAAAAGTTGGCTGCGAGCTCCTCGTTCTTGTCGCAGGCGAAGTAGGCTTGAATGACTAGGTCCCTTTCGAATCCAAGGCGGCATAACTAGGTGGCAACCATATTAGCGTCAATCCGTCTCTACAGAAATAAACAGAGGGGTTAATAACACACCCTCTCAATAGCCTCTCGCTCCTCTTCTGTGACGCTTATGGCTTGCGCCCCCGGAGGAAGCGGATTACCCTCCTCGTCGTCCTGCGGATCTTCGCTCAGTAGCTGTAAGAATTGGTCTGGATTTTGCCCGATTAATTGTGCGAGTTGTGGGTTCCCGGCACCGACCTGCTGCAAAATCGGCTCGAGCATCTGCGGCTGCTGTTGCACAACTGAACGCAACTGCTGGAATTGGGGATTATTTCGGAGGAAATCAAGGTTCCCGAGTCCGCCGGCGGCGCCTCCAGCGGCCGAGGCTCCTCCACCCGATCTCGCACCACCACTACCACCACTACGTCCAGCTTGCGCGGCAGCCTCGAACAGATTGATGGGCTGGTCATCTCCGGATGGACTGGCAGCTTCAGCGCCTCCGGTGGCTGGGGGTGGGGAGGCAGCGGTAGGCGCGCTGGCCCCGGGTTGGGCTTGGGGTGCCTGTCGTTGTTCTTGCTGCAAGTTCTCGGGAATACCCTAAAATATAGTTAGCAGCGGAGGCTGGGTTCGTCCGACCTCTTACTTTAATGCATGACGTACGTTGAGGAGGTATTCCACAGCCCGGTCCGGATTAAAGAATGCAGCTCTCATGGCACGGTCGATATCGGCTCTTGCAAAACCCATACTCTCCATGTTAGAAATAGCTGCCTCTCTTTGGGCTCCCATGGCTAGTGCCGATGGATCGTTGAAATTTGGTCCGCCAGCCGTGGTCGCACCAGCGGGAGACGGCGTGCTAGGAACATTCACAGGCGTAGACCTGGGTGCTGGGGCCGGCGCAGTAGGAGCAGATGGGGTTTGTACAGGAGGGGGTGCTGGCGTAGCCGGAGCTTTTGCTGGAGTTGAGGACGAGCTTTGGGATGTAGATTTCGGCTGCCCGGGGGTGAGTAATAACTCATCAGCGGCGGTTCTTGAAAGACTTGCCTTCGACACCATGCAGACTATAAAACCCTTCTCCTCGATTTTGTACGATTCAACAGTATTCTGGTCCTGCAGGATCTTGCCTAGCAGAGAAATTAGATCCGTTCTGAGCCAACTACCAAGCTAACTTGCGGCGTGATTGGCAAACACGTCCGGGATCTGATGCTTACCAGAGTAAATCAGCTTTTGCTGCGAGACGTCGCATCCCTGCTCCTGTGCTATCTTTTCCTTGATTGCAAGAATCTAGATCACGATATTATTAGCAGGGATCTACCATATCGGCAATGAGCGTCTAGAGAGAAGAAAGTGATGGGAAACGTACAGTTTCAGATGGTTCCGCTTCAATAACAAACTTCTGCTGTTTTAGATCCTGATAGCACGAATTCCGTGTCAGCTGTGAGGGGAAGCAGGCGGAAACGGAATTGCGGCATACCTTGAAAGTGAGCTTCATCGTGCCCCACCAAAAGTCCAGTTGATCTCACTACTTGCTTCAAACCTTTGGGACGGATAATCGTCGATATTATGGATCTCAGCTCTGTGCCGATGACACCGCCTGTTGACTTATCTGCAGGGTGCAGGCTGGAAGTTGGGAGATGGATGGAAGTGAGTATGTTGTGTTCATTAGGAGGGAAGTGATGATCGCCAGCCATAACGCCACAGCAGAGGCGGCTCAATCCACAAACAAGATTTATGCAGGGTGCACAAATATCACATGACCTACATTTATTCGGACTATGTCCTTAACGAGGCTTGTTTGCTTGTTTGAGACAAACTGTCCTGACAACTGCCCTGTCCAGGTGAGTGAGAATGGATTTAATAGGACAAGAACGCGTGTTGCATTGGATAGCGGATAGCTATAGTGGAGGGACCGGCCGCTGTTTGGCGTCGGTTTCTAGGGCGCTGTTTCATTGATATAGATTGAGACATCCGGTGGTCAAGAGCTTGTCTTGGGCATTTTCTTGCGATTTTCAGTGCTTTAAACCTTTCATGTGATGGTGGTGGTGGTGATGCAAGCCCTATCCTATCTATAGCTTTTGCTGGAAAGCTGATCCAAAAGTTCCTGGGAAACGCATTTATAGCCGCCATGTAACGAAGGGTCAAGTCGCCCTTTCGGAGGAGGGAATTGGAAAAATACCGCAGTCTCTGCTACTACTACTATGTAGGTGGCGGCCTGGGGGGCGGTTTCTGCGGGTACTGTAGGAGTTCTGCTGTGTGTTGCACTTCCTGAACTCGCGCCTTACCGGTGCTACACGGGCCTGCAAGATCCGCCCTCTTGGTACCAACAACCACCTTGCAAGGAGTCAACCCTTATTTAGTATCGGACGCCCAAAATATTGCGCCACGGTGTTGCAGCTGCAGCGATTTAGGGAGTTGCATACCCGGAGACCGAGTGCAAGCTTGACCCGAACCTCGTCTCCGTTCTTGCGGCGTATGGAGACGGGAAGTAGAGTTGGTTGAGGCGAGTTCTCAGGCAAATTGCGAGGATTAGGCAGAGTTGGTTTGGAGCAAAATTGGAAGCTGGGACGGGCCTGAATGAGGAAGCTGGGCAAACATGCAAACACGCCGCAAAATGAGGGAATAAGAAGGCGTTGTTCAGAGAGTACGAGCACTGAGTCCTGAGTCCCGGTACGGACGAGCACAGCGGCCGGGGCAGGCGGGAATGGAACGGGATCGCGTGCCTGACAAAGCCGAAACGGCGGACGGCGCCAACCCCACAGGACGTCACCTGACTGTCATGCGGTCGGGAGCGGTGTGTCTCGACGCCTTTCACGATCCCCGTCTGCGGCCGTGATATCGCGAGTGCTGTGACCGGCTCTGCGGGCTCTGTGCTGCGGCGCTGTATTTTGGGCGATGCTGTGCGCATCTTCAGCTTCGCAGATTGGGCCGGGTCCAACGCCGCCAATGGGAACCCTGCTGCCCGTCCCAAACAATACGGAGCCTGCGGGGGAAGACGCGTCCCACTTCTTGTTCCTGGTCCGCATCCCGGCCTTCTTCACTGTCTTCATGCAACGCGCTGCACGGCGCTTCGATCCACATACAAAGGATCACAACAGACATGGACTCCCAGAAGGGCAGACGCGTTTTCCTGCCTTTGCGTCTGCAGGCCACGCGAATCCGAAACTGCTCCTCCGTGGGCTTATATTACTGGGCATGGTAGCAGACCTCTTTTCGACCCCGAATCCTAGCTGCGCTGAACCAGTGCACCAGCAGCACAGTCTCTTACCCCGCGAGTTTCTCGTCACTAAAACCAGCAGACGGTCCCTCGTTACGCCGTCAAGGAGGTTTTTCACCTGTCCTCGGCCGTCCTCCATTCTATCGTTGTCTTTGACCCGGGTGGACAAACACTGCTAACGCGCCGCTTCGGGCCCTCAGTACGTCAGAACAGAGTCCACAGCACAGATATCGGATGTTTGCCGTTCACGCCGCCGGATCGGGGTCAATTGAACTGTATTCGGGCTCGTCCGAGGACATGTCACTGTCCGCAGCCTGCGTTGAATAGCCCGCAAAACACCTGGCGCGATAGAGGGTTGTTTAAAGTCCTTTACGCGTGACTTATAACCGGAAGTCCTGGCTGGAGTTCTCTTATAGGCTACGGGAATTGGTATTCAAGATATTCTCGGGGAGTGGCGGGGGCAGGCCAACCCTACGAAAATGCCTTGGGTGTCTGCATTCATACTGGGATCCTTCGTTTCCATCACCACCTGTGCTGGTGTCACATATATGGTGATCTTTGCAGTTACTATCACGAGCAATCATTCCGGGCTGCGCATACTGTCAATTGTCGCCGCGGTGACAAACCTCTTGGCTCTGGCGCTGGCGCTGACTCTCGTCCCGATATTCACCATTGACCATGTAACAAGCCAGAGCAAGAAGCGGAGGCTATCGATTTTTGTGCTGGGGATAGCTCTGTCTGCAGTTGCGATAGTCATGACCACTACTGCTCTGGGTTGCATGGAAATGCGTCTTCAATCCTTGCCGCAAACGATCTTCGGAAGTTCGACGTCTTCCATGCTCATTTCAGGATTCGGAATCTTGGGAGCTTCTATCTTCACTCAAATTGCATTCTATTCTTTCCTTCTGTGGTCTCTTCGCGTCGTTGCAAAACAAGGGCACCCACCTGGTTCTTGGAACGGCCTTGAGAGGGGCGTGGGCGTCCAACAATTGGTAAAAGCTATGGTTAAGCCTACTCCGGAACTCTCTTGGCAACCTTCTACCCGATCAGCAACTCCGTCTGAGGCCAAAAGGACTCTGCGGAGTTCCTTGTCCTCAGCGGTTCGCCCGGTGATTTCGCGCACAAAGCTCGCCAATCGGGATTCCACAAGCCTCGATAGCGGTTCGAGAGATGACGTGCCCGAGCATGGTGGCTTCGATTCCTGGGATACCTCGGGCGTGGGATCGCAAGCTCGCCAAGCAGTACTTATCTCATCCTCCTTGACCGACGTTGAACATTTCGCTGTAGGAGTGGAACTTGAGCCTATACCTGGGAGTCGCCCAGGATCTCCTGGGTCTGTTTCTCACTCTGAATCAAGCTCAGACCTAGCAAATGTTCGAGGGCCGTCCGATCTGCCACGCAGCAGGAGTCAATCTCTCAGGGAGGCCCACATCCACCCTCTATTTCGTTCAGACAGTCCCACCCCTCCACCCACAGCTTCCCCAGGCACTGTCGTTAGAGCATCCCCACTAGGCGGACAGGTATTCAATTGTTCTATCCAGTCGCTGAAGCAGGTGCAGTCAGGGATCTTCACATCGAATACTAGCCCATTGGTTAAGTCGCACAGTTTTGACGAGGGGATTGTTGTCCAAAGACCGTCGAGCATTGAAATACCTCCGCCCCTTCGCGATTTCATTCTACCACCTAGCCCGAGGAGCAATCCCACTACACCCAATGGATATAACGGGCGGAAAGCTGCTCTCGCTCAAGCTGCGAAAGAATCAGCTGATTAGTCTTGCGACTGTGTGGGTCGGACTGACAGCCCTACGGCTTCAGTTCAGGATTTGCGTGGTGTCCTAGTGGATTACTTTCGATGATGACGGTTTTTTTGTGTCTGTAACTGCGCAGTGTTTCTTGATGAATTTTGATGATGCACCATAGACATCAGCGTCCGGCGGTCTTTGTATATTTCACATGTTGCTGTCGCCTGATAAACCATCTCTATTTTTTCCTTTATTGTTGGAGCGGATTCGCCTCTCGTGCGAGCAAGCCCGCGGCGGTCTTCACTTGGTGGTGTAGCGTGGAATGTGTCGGGCGGCTGCCAGTGCTGGCATGTCGAGAGGATATCTCTGCGGGGAGTTTGGTGTCACGAGTAGTTTTGGTTCACGACCTTATGACGGCGGCGTACTGTAGCTATGTGAGATGCACGGATATCCAGAATATCCAGAAAATATACAAGAGCGTATGGAGTGCACAAGCGCCAAACTAAACACACGGGCCGAAGCCCAGACTGCTGGGGGGAGCGGTCACTATTCTGCGTAGCAGACCAGTCCGCCCGTTCGGGACGGGGCCTGGAGATCTGGGTGACGTGCAGGGCCGCACTGCGGGTAGTGGAGTCGTGCTGGTGGGCAGCAGCAGCAGAGCCTCCCCGCGACGAGACCGTGTCTGCGCTGCCAAGCCCCAGTGGGGACGGGGACGGGGACGCGGTGCTGGCGGTGCTGCTGGTAGTGCTGCTGGTAGTGCTGCTGGTAGTGCTGCTGGGTGCGGATGGCGTTGCCTGAGGGCGGTGCTGATGGCGATGGCATACGATGCCCACGCTGCCAGTCCCACGCCCACATCCGGCGTCGTGGGCGGATGCTGACAAGTCGCGTTTAGCCCGCCGTGGTTGCTCCCGAGTCGGCTTAGCGCCGCTTTGCTATTGTCACCCTCTATTTTGTGTTGTAGGATATCATTGTATCCGCTGAACCAACTTGACTCTTGCGCTCTCCAACTCTCACCAACTCTCCCTCACCATCCACCGTCCGGCGAATAAGGTACGTCTGCCGCCTCCTCCTGTCTGTCTCATTGCGGCCTCCTGTACGGCTGTCTGCTTTGTTGCGCCTGCATTTATTTGCTCGCTTTAAATTCCCGTGCTCCCCAGCATCCAACTGTTTCACTATGACCGCCGTTCTGCCCAGCTCTGCCACGGCAACAAATGTGCAGTGAGCCGGGCGTGCGGGAGACGGTCTTTGGCTCTCTAGGCTTGGGTCTGCTGCTGAGGTAAATTGCCTGTCTAGTGCTTCTGCATTCGTACGGTCTTTATTGCTCCGCTGCTTCCATCGCCGCTCAGAGCGGTGCGGCTCACCTCACCTGTAAGTAAGCTTGTCCTTGCGCTCCAATGACCGCTTTTTGACAGCGCCTTAAGGGCGAGCTTTGGCCAGGCATGAAACGCAAGTTAGATGGAGATGAGGCATCGGCCCCAGTCGACGCCAGTGGCATCGGTAAGATTATTTTGTGCTTGTTGTTTTTTGGATTTCCTATTCTGCAATGCTCAAGTTGGCCGTTTTAGCCTCGCTTCCACCAAATCTTGCTGGTAAGCAGAATGCTCCAGCAACGTCAATCAGACCGTCGCGCCTGGCGCCTTCTGTGCCGATGCACATGAAGACCCGTGGCTCTCAAAAGGCATTATCGATTATGTCTGGATCTGCCAGCGGCGACAGTCGTCGTAGCTCGCTCAGCCGCTCTGTGAATGGTGTAGGGCAGTCGGGCGATGATATTGACCAGCCCGCCAAACGACAGCGCACCTCGCGAGAGTCGAGCATTAGGCGCAGCAGTCAATCATCTAACAGCTCAGATGGCAAGGCTTCTGTTTCCCAGACCCCGAAGCTGGCCACTTTTAGTACTTCTACGGAAAGTATTTCTTCTGCTAAGCGAAAACATTCTGATGTGGAGGATGACGGTCCCAATCAACAACCTATTGATGCCGCCAATGCAGCGCCCGCGCAGCCGGATGTGACGCCAGATGCCCCGTTTTTGCACGCGCCACTGAGGAAGAGGCTGGGCAGGCCTCCTAAAAAACAGAAAATCAACCCAGCAATTCCTGGTGGTGGTGCCGCCCCCCTCCCGACCAAACGACCTCCTGGCAGACCACCCAGGCTCGGGAGACTGCCACTGAACCGCCAGGTGGCGGGGGGAATGGTACACCGTATCCCTGGCCGCCGGAGAAAGCCTAATCCTGATGCCGAACTGGATGCGGACCTTGGACGCTTAGCGGAGCTAAGAAGGAACTATCGGATGCTAGCCAAAATTGTGAAGCCAGCCATTGCTGAGCTTGCAGAGAGGGCTATTGCCAGTATTGAGAATGACCCCGAAGCTCATAAAAAGAGCCCCCAGTACCAGCTGGTCCAGGACGAGCTTGATGCGCGCTTGAATCAGAGAATTGCGCTGGTTGAACGAGAATATAAGTTGAAGGTTGCATACGAGAAAAAGAAGATGGCAATTGAGGAGGAATGTATTAGGGTGAACTTTGAAGTTAGACTCCTTGTAAGCCCCGTTATGAATGTGCACTGACTGCTCTGAAGCGCAAAATCCGGGAACTACAGGAAAAGTATATCATTGATTCTAAACATGAGGTGATTGAGGACATTCGCGCCATTGATACAATGGAAGACAACGAAGCCACGGAGGACGAGGTACCTTATTTGCCGCCTTGGGTGCGTTTTAGGAATCTAGCATCATTGACACCTATCCAGAGCGAACCAGAGGATGAACTAGCAACTCCTAGGTCACTACTACGAGACACTTCGCGGAGCGTATTCCCTATTGAAACTGAAAAAAAGTGGAAGGTACTAGAAGCTCGTGGGAGGGTTGCTAAGCTTCTGGAGACTTACGCCCCTGGCCTGGTGGAAGATATGAAGCGCCATGAATTGAGCAGCTACCAGTACGAGGACAGAGCCAGAGTCGAGCTCGAGAATATTCGGAAACTTGCGAGTGCCACGACTGTCGTCAACGCCGCTGCAGGTGCCACTATTGCTATAGATGCCCTGGCAGATCTTTCAGCGATGCTCTTGGAGGCAGAGGACCCAACCTTGGACCAAGGAAAACCTGTGAAACCTATTTCTAATGGAGTGTCTCTTCCCGCTGCTAAACCGCGACTTTCTGGAGATCGTTCCATGATGCCTGTCCAGCCTCTGGAAATTGCAACTCATGGCAATGAAATGTCACCATCTAACGCCATGGCAAGGGCAGCTGCGAAACATAGGGCTAGGACATTGGATCCCCTATCTATATCACCTATAGTGGGGCGCTTGGAGTATGGTTCTTTTGGGAGTTTTGAAAATGTCAGACCATCAGCGGATCCTGTGAAGGTCCCAGCCATGCCGAAAGACGTGCCAAAGGCTGGGAGGCACGAAGGCGAGTTTCTTGGGCGCGAAATGCGGGTAGAGCAAGGTCAGAACGCGGAGGGTCTATCATCCACTATGATGAGCATGCCTCAGCAGGGTATCATCGCCAGCAGGCATGGTAACCCAGTGACGTCGCCATTACGGGCGTCGATGTCTGTCAATTCAGAAGGAAGCTCGTCCGCTACAAACACTCCAATCCAACCAGCCATGGGAAACCTAGATGGATTTCACGAGGATCCCACCTTGACGAACTACCAACGAGCTGTTCAACCACGTAGGCAGAGTGGGCTTGTGCCTCTTCACAACAGTCCGCGCGCACTAAACATAGATTCTATCGTTGGTAGCCCCACCCGCGGGATGGTGGGCCAGGGGAAGCAAACCGCCTCAGCCCTCTCCCCCATTGCCAAACCGACTGGCAATGCCCAGTCTGTCCTTGCGAGTACCATCCCCCAGATTCCCCCTTATATATCGCCGTATGGCCACATGAACGAGCAGACTCGTGGCCACAGTGCTGGTACGGTTCAAGTTTTACCAGTAGCGCAGCAATTAGCAAGGCCTCATCTAGCTCAAGCTACAGGATCGGCACACGTTCTACCTAACCAGACACAGCAATTGCAGCAAGCTCCGCCGGCGCGTCGACGGGAACTTCGCCCTGCTCCAAATCCGACGATTCCCGCCCCTATCTTTTCCAGGTATCCACAAGAAAACTACTACAGCAATCCAGTCTATGGCTATTCGGAGACCGAAACCTCACCCATCGGACGCGTGCCTGAGGGTTTTTATGGATACCCTGCTCCATTCGACCCCACAGGTGGGCAGGGCTACTACCCAAATGGGCCTTACCTACACCCGACCCTCCAGCCCTTGCAATACCCATACGTTATGTTTAACCCCTCGGCTGCTCAACCAGTTTCACCAAGCCAGTCCGTCCAGCACCAACAAGCCCAGCACCAACCGGCCCAGCACCAACAAATGCAACACCAGCAGGTCCAGCACCAGCAAGTCCAGCACCAGCAAGCCCAGCACCAGCAAGCCCAGCACCAGCACCAGCAAGCCCAGCACCAGCAGGCCCAGCATCAGCAAGCCCAGCACCAGCAAGCTCAGCGCCAACAAGTCCAGCACCAACAAGTTCAACACCAGCAAGCCCAGCACCAGCAAGTACAGCACCAGCAAGTGCAACACCAGCAAGCGCAACACCAGCAAGCGCAACACCAGCAAGCGCCAGCACATCTCCAGCCTGCATTTGCTGTTCATCCAAGAATTGCTCCAAATCACGCAGGCCATAGTGCAGGGGCACCATCAGTTCCTCCTCCTCCTCCGCCACTCCCTCCTCAACGACCGCTCACCTTCCAATACTATCAGCCCCCCGGGGGGAACCGACCCGGACCCGCTCAGAATGAGCAACCTCGGCGATAGATACTCACGGTGTCTGACGACCTGTCGGGAAATTCCCCACATGCATTTCGATTATAGTTTTGCGATTTTTCCTGAGATTGTCTTTACTTTTCTTATTTTTTTTTGGGGGGGGAGGGTTTATGTTCTAGACTTTGGTCTCGGAAAGCAGCCGTTTGACCTGAATTTTACCGTGTATCACGAAAGGTCTAAGTTTGTGATTTGCAATATGGGACTAATCCTGACTGCTGCATAAGATGGAGCTTACTGGGCATCTGGCATACAGTACACACACA
The DNA here is from genome assembly GCA_021527025.2 of Geoglossum cookeanum. NCBI lineage: Eukaryota > Fungi > Ascomycota > Geoglossomycetes > Geoglossales > Geoglossaceae > Geoglossum > Geoglossum cookeanum. The sequence goes on along the minus strand of JAJDFF020000205.1, from coordinate 18,074 downwards.
TTCCTGATCACCACCTTTCTTGTACTACCTCGCGCTTTCGCTCGATTTCACGTATCCTTCGAATATGCAGCTGTTTCTCAGCGGCGCGTTTATTTTCCTTGAGACTCACGAGATATCCTACCGGAACACATTGGGGTGGCTGCAAGTCTTGCATGTAGTAATAGCCTCGAATCCAAGAAAAGGAGGGACGTAAATAAAGAAAAACGCCATGAGACTGTGCAGAGCTATGTAGTAACATTTCCCGGGTTACTAAGAGAGCGCAATACGGGGCGATGAGGTTTGGTGCGTAAGAGCCGCCCTGCCCTGCCCAGGCCTGAGTCACAAGCGTGTAATCACAGCCCAGCTGGTCAACGGCATTATATACGGAGCAAGAAACCCGCGTCTTTTCACATGCCCCACAGCACCGTCCTTGTAACAACATTTATTATAATTTTATTTTGAACGGGTTGATCTGCGTTGCGTGGAGAGAGAGAGAGGATGGACAGTGACAACCAAAGCGAGACGGCACCACCAACGCGAAAGCGAGGTCGTCGACGCCGCCAGAAGCACAATCCCGGAGATAGAGACATCGACATGGCCACCACCACCACCACCACTACCACTACCACTACCACCATGCCTCTGCGCAAACTCCTCGTAAGCCCCATTCTCCCCCTCCCCTCTTCCAAAGCAAAGCAAAGCAAGCAAACCCGGTCCTAAAAAGAGACAGGTAATCTCAATCGGCAACCCACCGCCGCTGCTCAACACGCTGCACTCGGCAGGTCACACGGTGCTGCAGGCCGTGTGGCGCGCGCTCTCGTACCCGCCATTCCGCGCGCCGCGGCGCTGCAGCGGGCGCGGGCTCGTGTCCACGGCGCCAGATCTGCCGTTTGTCCTGTGGCGCAGTCTGAGTTTTATGAATGAGAGTGGTGTGGGCGTGAGGCGCGTGGTGATGGGAGGGGGGGGTAGCGGTGGCGGCGGTGGGGAGGAGGCGGCGGCGGCGGCGGCGAAGGAGGAGGACGTGGTGGTGCTGCATGATGAGTTGGAGTTGGGGTTGGGGAAGGTTAAAGTGAGGAAGGGGGGGTCGGCGAGGTGAGGGAGTTTTTTTTTTTTTTTTTTTTAATTTTATTTCCCATTTGATATATCTCTATATATATATGTGTGTGTGTGTGTTGTTTTTACCCCTTTAATTCCGATTCCTTTTCCGGAGAAAGAAGGAGGGTTGTATGTAGGGCAAGGGCTTGCTAACGCGGTGATGACGATGACGCGACGGCGGGATTAGGGGCCACAACGGGATCAAGTCGATACTGGCTCATTTGCCGCCGGAACGCCACGGGTTTACTCGCATTGCCGTGGGGATAGGTCGGCCTGCGAGTAGGGCGAGCGAGGATGTCTCTGCCTACGTGCTGCGGAAAATGACGCCCGCCGAGATGCGCGTCCTTGAGGAGGAGGCCGCGCCAGAGGTTTTGAAGGTGCTGAGGGAGTTGGCTCTGGAGCTGTGATGCGGGTTTTTTTTTTTTTTTTTGCGTGTTGGCGGTCGATTGCATTTTGCTGGTGTGGAGTTTGCCTTTTTTGAGAGTAATCCTAGTGGTTGTATTCTTTTGTTGTCTTCTAGACTAGAAGGAAATGGAATAAAAATAGCAGGCTGATGTAGATATGTATGTTACGTATAAGAACTCCCACCCCAACCCGATACCACCTCCTCCATGCTATGCAGATCAGATGAGAAGAAACCCATCCCCTCCTGGATGCTGGGCATGTATATATATGTACACGTACAAATAGAATCGCTAGAACAAGATGATGTAAAGAACAGACAAGGGTAATAATGACGCCAAGGCAGAACAAGAACAATACGAAGAAAATGCTAAATCTCAATTGGATAATAGATGGTCCTACTTTCTGCTAACTGACCAACTGGGTCTGTTTTGCAGGTGGCGATTCTGGGGTAGCCAGTAATTCATCCTCTGACATTAAACCTTCCAGCTCAAACTCCTCCGCATCCCTGACTCGCGCGGCTGCGTGCTGGCTGCGCTCTCGCGGGGCGGAGACTGGCCGTGTCAGGGACCTACCAGTTCTCTCGTGCCTTGTGGGCGCTTTGTCCTTTGGATTGACATCGCAGAGGTGGAGAAGCATGAGGACGACTGTGGGATTACCGGGAATGATAAGTTTGGTTGCTTTCTGCAAGGCGGATAGAAAGGCAGGGAAACTTACATAAGAAAAGCAAGAATGCGAAGCTGTAGAGGATGAGAATGTAAGAGACGTGCGTGACACCGGCGTTTGAGACGAGCAGCATTTGTTCCTCTGTGGCTCCCATGAAGAGGAAGCCGGATGCATAGAGAAGCTGTTGATTATAATTTTGTTAGTCGATACCACCGCACACACAGATGTTGGAGCGGGGTGGAATCTTACGAATGGGGTCAAGTATTGGAAGCTGTTTGGATCGTATCCGTCTTTCGACGTAGCAGCCCTATCCCGCAGGACAAACGAGATCTCGATAATTCGTGTCAATCCTGCGGCCATGAGTGTGTAACCAAAGATAGAATGCACCATAGTCGATAGCTTTAGGTGTTGTGGATGCGCAGACATGGCGTAGCCAGTCAATATGATCACGACTGCAGGTATGATATTCCGCTTTGGGTTTCCATCTCTCTTCCGGCTCAGCCAGATCCCAACCAATCCCGCGCACCACCACACAACACCCATAGCAGTGTGCTGCAGGTCATTGCCCCCCCAAGGCTGGCCCCACCGGTGCTCAGTGAAGGTGTTGACACAGCCCCACGCTGCGATGACGATAGAATCGAAGAATTCCTGCGAACGTCCTGTTCGCTTCAACCATAGCTGGCCGGCAAGGAGTAGGATGGTCAGGATAATGCCGTATGCGATGAACGCGCTGCCCATAATGAAGTGGGCGAGACACTGGCCGAAGTGGTCTTCCCTGCAGAAGCCCAGTGCCGTGATCCCTCCAAAAAGCATTTGTACCCAGCTCACGACAGGCATTACCTTCCCCACTACTCCATGGCAAATGGCCACGTACTTCCTAATGACCCCGTGAATGCCCTTTTCCAAGTGCAACCTAAGATAAATCCCGAGGCAGACCTGCAGGGCCAGCATGAGCATCAAGCTCGACGCGAACGCTGCGTGGATGTTTGGCCCAAATTTTCGGCCTTTATGCCTGTGTCCTAAGAACCAGCCACCAATCGCGAAGATAATCCCAAGTACCTGCGCCGGGACGTGCCATTTCGAACGGATCATCTGTGGGGGGAGGTTTGTTCAGTCCAATTCAATCTATGCGGCTGGTAGCATGAGATAAATAGGTGGGCGTACATACCCCCAGCACCATTCCCGCGGGGAATATAAGCCCGAAAGCCAGTATCATCGCTCCAATGTGGATCCATAGTATTGTATCCTACGGCCACAGACACACAGTAGATAAGTTAGCCGGCATTCTATCGGGTTCTTCTAATGCCTAGGGAGCAGTTCTCCTTGTAGGGGTAATGGGAATGGTCGTTAGAACTCACGATCGGTTCCGCCGAGATGATTTCCCCCTCCTCAAGCTCGTCTTCCCCGTGCTCATGACCGTTCGCTACTCTTGCGGCGAGAGTGAGGATCAGCAGTGACACGGCCGCGAGATTCAGGGGTCCGTATGATGCCGCAGCCGGTGCTCTCCTAGACATAGCGAGCATTCCCATCTAGAATGAATGCGGGGATCACACAAACCGGCCGGTGCGATGGACGGGGGATGTTTGGATGTGGGACGATTGATAATGAGGCTGAAGTGTCAGGGGCCTGCACCAGCTTCCGCCTGCATGGCACGGAGATGGCGGGTCCGATGCCAAGGTTATAAAAATGCGCCCAGACCTCACCCTAATCTGGCGGGTGGGTGACGCCGCCCTTGGTCATGCGAGCTGGGTGAGTTTGGTGGGATGCGCTCTTGCGAGCTCAGGGTGCGCAGTCCAGGAAATACTTGTTGCTTATTATCTTGTAAAATGGTTCAGAGTATAAAAATCTCCAAAAATTGATCATAAACAATGTTTTTATTATTGTAAGTAAACGTGTTGATAGATAGTGCCAAGTAGCTGTAGAGGTTGGCATTGGGCCCCTCGATGGGACTGGAGAACAAGCAAATCAAGGAAGCTAACTTCGTAATCCTCGCATAGTAGATTCCTGTCTGCTTTCATGTTATCGGTCTTATCGAGCCCCTTGATGAGACCTATAGGCAAGCTCACTGCTTACTGTTTGGGTGATTATCTACTCACTCGTGTTTTGGCTTGAGTTACGACTTCATTATCTGCTTTCTAACTTCCTATACTGAGCTAGTACAAGAGCGGTTCCTATAAATGAGAACCTACCTTAGCTTGTCTACTATTGAATCCTTACTTTTTCCTAATGCCTTTTCTTGAACTAGTACGAGAATGGTTCCTATAAATAAAAACCTATCTTAGCTTGCTTACTATTGAACCCTCACTTTTTAGAACAGTTTTTGTACAGTAAATGATTTTAGAAACTAATTTCTGTCCGCTTCATAACTTACGGAAGCAGATTACTTGAGTTGTGTTGATTCTATGCAGGAACGGGTAAAGTGATGTCTTAGGACAAAGGGAGGCCATATTAATAAATATTGAGCAAAAAAAAAAAATCAGTATTTAGCTTCTATCTTTCAAGTCTTTCGACTTTTAATCTATTGCGACTGTTGGTTGTTGTGTTGTGTGGTAGAATATCACTTTTTGAGCCGTGCCGCTGACTTCCTCACTACCATTGTACCTCCTAAACTACCCCCCTCTTTACTGCCCAACTTAAGCTTGCAAGCAAGAAAGCAAAAAGGCAGTACCAGGAAGCGAGCTCTGACTAGTGCAGAGGTTTCAGAGCGTCAGTAAAAGGCAATGACAAGAGCACAGACAAGAGCACAGACAAGAGCGCAAGCAATGCAGAAGGAGAAAATGGTGTGAAAGAAGAAGCCAGTCGCAGCAGCTTCAAGGAGAACTCGCAGCCAGAAGGAGAAATCACAGCTAGAGAATCATTGAAAATTGATTAAAAATGTCAGTTAATGAGTAATGAGACGAATTTTATTTCTCTACGCTATTATGCTATAGAACTCCGGGGCAGTCGAATTCGACGCTCGGAAGACGATGTTGATTCTCGTCTGACCGGAAGCAAGCCGGGGGTTGAGGGGGAAAAAGGAAAATGGGGACATACATAGAATATCACAGCCAGACGATGACAGTGTAGACAGCAAGAGAGGTAAACATCTTTCCCACCCCCGCGGACTGAGCCAGCGCTGCCCACCGACATGGTAACACGAGGATATATAGGATAGTCAAGTACACTAATGTTAAGAAGACCGAGTATCCAGCTCTCTGCTTCGCACTGACAGCCCCAGTCGCCAACCAATCTGTACCCACACACACTAAATCCATGACCATGAGCGCGATCACGATTGCGCCGTGCAAGCTCACTAGAAATGCAAGGTCTAATAGGATCAGCAAGCTCGTGAAGAGGACTTTGAGGTAGTGCACTCACTTTATACAAATTAACCTCTCTAGCACCTTCTCCCCCTCATTACAGCCATCTTCACACTCCTAGCCACAATAACCTACTATGCCTTCGCTACAGGCAGCTTGTTCCTCCGCTACCTCTGCCCAGGTCCCCCCCGCCCAGGTCTCCCCCACCTAGACCACTAGGTAATAATCCGCCAAGTCTTTTGAGGTTGGGAGGGGAGGTGAGCGTACGATGGAGGCGCGCCAGGCTAGGGGGGTAAATATCAGGAAAGAAAGAAGAAAAATCATGAATGCGGCCCTGGGCGTTTGCAGGGAGGGAATTAGCAATTAGTCTGCTGAATTATAGCTTAGCTAAGACTTTTGCCCTGCAGACTGCTGCTAGACCAAAGAGAGGTTACCAGAGCACGGCTTTCCCTGTCTTATTGATAACTTGGAATTCCAGAGGGAGAAAGCTCGGGTGGGCAGACGGATAATGCGATATGATGGAGGATGAGGAGGGGTATATTGGAGGCCGCCATATAGAGTTGGGTCTCTGTAGGAGTTTGGTCGGGTTTGGTTTGGAACCAGGATTGAATGGTTTTTATGTGGTACAGGTCTACAGATGTAGCGTGGCGTAGTGTATCATGGGATAAGTGAAGTTATCCCGACGAACAAAAAATGACAGAAGAGATAGAAAGAGAGTTGACGAAGACACAAGAGCCAGCCTCACGATCGAAACCCCGGCGAAGTGGGGCACAGCAAGCCTTTTATGGGAACCCCCTCCGCCTACGCAAAGCCACTGACGAGAAGGGCTGCGGAACTGTGGAACAGGTGGCTGCGAACGCAGGAGGATCCCGCTGCGGTCATCGGGGGAATGGGATTGCGGCCAACGGGAGGCCAACAACGATGCTTTCCTCGCCCTCTTCCTCTCGCCCTCGGCCGATGCAGTGTTTTTCGGGGGGTGCGGTAGCCTTGCGCGGGCTGGTCGCGATATTGAAACCGGATACTTAGGGTCAGGGCATGGACGATGCACCTGCACCGGAGGAACAAGTGGGCGTCCGAACCGGCGTTGGCGTATAGCGGCATTCCGCTGCCAAGCCGTCATCATCCATTCTATTTTGCACGTACAAGTCCTCGAGACAGCTCCAAAAAAAATAGTCAGTTCGCAGCACCCTTTCGATACAATAGAACATGGCAACGGCACCGCACGTCTCAGGCTCCCCCTGGGCAAGATGAAACCTCTGGACCGCGTCCAGAAGAAGTGGGTAGTCCAGCAGTTGCGACGGGCCTCGAGCCAGAAGTCGATGGAAAGGATGCAAAAGTACCAGGAGGCTCTCATGGAGGTTTTGCTCTCAGAAGATAGCAAGACTGAACCCAAATCCGTAAGACAGTGCCTGGGCTTTCTTCAACCCATTCAAAGTTACACTTGCTTATTCCTCGCCTTTGCCCAGCTTGCTGCGGGTGACATCACTGTTGCACAGGTCCAAGAAATTTTCGGGCTGAAGTTCTCAGACGAGATGTGGGAACCGTGTGAAGAAACTTTTGATGTTCCACCATCTCTTAGTATACCCACTTCCCCATCTCATTCCGACTCGGTACGGGCTGACTATTAACCTAGTTTACAACCTGGACCAGCTCAAGAAAGCGTTTTATGATACCTGTTCGGAGGCGTACAATCGCATTGCGATAGACTACCTCATGGTCGCTTGCAAAGTCAAGCACAATGCTATTCTATCGAAGCAGCTTAAGACTCCTACTGGTGACTTCGCGCCTCGAGCCCCCGCCACTACCCCCAAACTCGACCAGGCTAGTGAGGTTGCCGGGTCATCTTCAGATACCCGTCCCACCACCCCCCCGGAAGCAAGCTTCGGTTTGCCACCACCGCTGCCAATCCGGGTCTTCCCTGAAATGGCTTTGTCCGTCCGAGTGACTAAAGGCGGCCGGGAATGGATTGTTTCCGGCATAGCTGACTGGGCCTTGGGATACGGAGAGAGGACGGCCTTGGAGGAGGGTACCGTCATGATTGTGGTCGAAGCCAAACGAACGGAGAACCTCGGCCACGCTAAAGCACAGCTATTGGCCTATTTGGCCACGATCCGACAACTACGAATCCAGGCCAAGAAGACGAACGTGATGACCCAAGGGTTTTACTCTGATGGGCAGGAGTATACCTTCATCTGCATTCGAAATGACGGCACAGTTATGTTCTCTATGACATACAACCTACTACACAGACGCAAACTGAAGACGGTGTTCAATTTTTTGCTCAGTATGCTTGACACCGCGGCGAAAAGTTCACCCCACACGAGTCCTATCAAACCAGGACCAGCGCAGGATGAGGAAATCCAGAATTTCGATCGGGATATATTTGTGAAGATCTTCAAGAAAGGAGACGACGCTGAAGGTATAACGCCGCCGATCGTATACCACGACGAAACGGACGAGGAGGAATGGCCCGATTTTTCTTTAATTCCCGAAGAGGAATAAATTTGGACGGTATGCTCGGGGGGCTTCGGAGTCGCCCGAACCCTTCGTCTTAGCGCTTGGGCCTGGTGCAACTCGCTCACTGTCTCTGCATGTTTTGCATTTTCAGTTCGCAATTCTCTCGCGAGTTGTTGCAGGTCTTGCTTCTCGGTCGTCAAGTTGATCTGAAGGGAATCATTAACAGCTTTAGCCCTGGGTAAGCTACTGCTGTTATCGCTTTTGATCCTACTGTTCTCTGAAGTGAGGGTTTGGCGGAGGCTTGTCGCTTTATCACCGAGACGCTTATTAGGATCTTAAAGTCCGTTAAGCGTCTCTGCCTGCCGTCTGTATTGTTCTGTCGCGGATGCATAAACCTCTTCCACTGTCTTCCTCGCAGTCTTGGGGTCCCGGACCTTGCCCTTGAGTTCATCACATACACCCTGAAGTTCCTCCCCCCTATCCTCATGCACCTGCTCTCGACCACGCAACGCCCCACATGCGTTCTCGATGCCACACCCATGGATAAACGTCTTGCCGATTGCCCTGCGCGCTGGTTGGCTAATCGAGTCTTTGCATCACATGTGGTTTCGATTGCCTCTCATGTACAGTCGGGTACAGGAAGTCATCGACCACCCCGCCAAAATGAAGTTTTTGGTCTAGAACTTCACAACCAACGATCGCGCAGGCTTGTAGAGTAGCTCTTTTGATAGATAGAATTAAATACAAGCATTATATCACTCAGATCAATATTTAAGTGTGAGCAGTGGGCTCGGGTGCATCGAGGGGCTCGATGGGACTGGTGGTGTGGAAGCGCTTACCCCCACAGTATGGTGTCACTCACCTGCTCAGACAGGATAGAGCTTGCTGTGGGTTGATGTTGGTCGACATAGAGAGTGGGTACGGGTGAGCGATCATCCTGTTGAGTACTTAGCTCGCGTGAGCACAGGGCGGCATCGCTCACCCACGGGTGAGGTCGGGGCGCATTTTATAACCTTGGCGGTAAAAACCGCTTTAAACGGTGAGCAGGCCGAAACTAAGTTTTGGGTCAAGAAAGCGACAGCGATACGTGAGCCTTACACTTCTACTTATCCCTAGACAGAGTCAAGCAGCAACTTCGTCATCTAAATCAGCTACCTCAAAGCATGCCCTGCGACCCAGGAGTTCAAGTTACTGTTAATGGACATGCTTGGAATGATATTCAAGGCCAGTTGAAGGATGCAATACATGCCCTTCCCCCAGAGTTTGATCTGGTAAAGGACTTTTTCAGCAGCCTTGTGAAAGCCGAACCACAAGAACCAGAGACAGTAAGTGCCACCCCAGCTCACTCGATCTGACAGAGGCTTACTAACCTCGATGGAAGGTGCTGACAATGAGGCTCTTAAAAGGAGGCTCTCAGCCACGTCGGACTGCCCAAACCGCTTATGGCTTCCAGGAGACTCAACGACATCAGTCCTCCGTATCAATGACAAGACTGCAAGCAAGCAACCGCAAGCATCCTCCACAAGTATATAATGTCAAACACATCCAGATGTATGACGGAAACAGTTCCTATCGGACAAAAACATTATTACGAAAGCAGCACGCCATGGAGATGATGCTACGAAGACAGCAGGAACACCTCATTGACGACATCGCCGTTACCAGCAGAAGTTAGAACAATGGGAGGCAAGGCAGCCAGCATAAAGCCGGTGAAACCATGTATTTAAGCAGTCCACTGCCCATAGTAGAATAGGCAGCGATTAGTTTTTCTTCTAAGTCACAATACCGAGAGCACTTCTGCTAATTGCTTCTTTACTACCGTGATAAACCCATTGCCTCTATGAATACATTATCATTGTACTACACTGGAGTTACTCCATTGTTACTATAAGCCGTCATACTACTATATATCCCCAAGGCTCTCGCTATGGTTCTTACAATCGGAATCATATCTTTGCCGTGTCTCAGGTGGATCTAGGCTGGGCAGATATCCAATAGGGCATTTCGAAGTATATGGGGATGTTCAACTGATCCTTTGTGAATCCGTTAGCTTGTTAGTACACGTCTATAGGACTACCAACAAGGGTCTATAGAACTTACGAGCGAGGTAGACTTGCAGACCTCCTGACTCAGAATAGTGTGTACTAGGGCCAATTGAATATGTCACGAACGTAGATTCCAGGCGCTTGGAAAGCAAGGTAGGACTACTTCTATTCGATGATTCAAAGCTAAAGAAGAGAGGAGATATAGAAGGAGACCTCGCGTTTATATACATAAGAAGGGAAAGCTCTCAAACCCGCCACGAACTGTCACAAGCCATGTCAGCCGCAGTTGGGTCCGCTGGCTATACTACGAGCGGTAGTGGTTTATGGCGTTTGTAGGTTCGTTGGGTAGCATGGTTGAGGTCCGCGTAGAGGCTTGCATCATGATTAAGGCCCGTGTAGAGGTTCGAGGACTTTGCGTGAGGTTCGTGGGTCTGGCGATGAGCTCATGCGGCTCGATATGACTCGTGGAAGCTAGATCGGAGGCTCAGATCAGAAGTTCGTAATAGGATACAGGTGGCCTCCTCTATTCAAGCATTTGCAAGTCTTGCCACTAAGCTGAGCCAAGGAGATCAGTATCTCAGATTTTAGTAGGTAAAGTAGACTAATACTTAGATAGTTGGGATTTCACTGATATCAATCCAATGGATCCCTAGGATACCAAGGTTATCTAGAGTAGGGATGTTTCAGATGGGTCTACTGGTTCTCATCAGGAAGGGTCGGCAGATCCATTTCTCTAACGAGACTTGCAGGCGAGTCCGAGTATTGTCTAGGCTTCGGGACTAAGGAGTTAGGATAAGGTGAAGGCCATTCCTTGCAGCAGTCTAGGGGCGAGGAAAACCACTTATGCAAGCCTAGAAGACTGGGGATTAGGCCGTCGGCTGGGCTGGCCGGGGTGACTTGGATTTATCCCCTTTTCTATGCAGGAAGCAAGGAACGATCCTGCCATAGAGACAGGGTTTGTGATGCCTCCTGGATATGACACTCTCTACAGCACACTGGGGAGGATGTCAGAGGATGTGCCATGAGGATTAGTAGATCCACTCTCTCCAACTGCCTATGGGCCATCTATAAGAGTCCGCAGGATCTGAGTGCCTCCGTTTCTAATGCCTGTCCCCTGGGACACCAGTCAGATTCCTCTTGAAATAGATCATCCCAAGGACGAAAACAGCTGGACCGATGAGTACTCTGAAGAGTAGGACAGCTAAAGGAACTGATGCATCGCTCATCATTCTAGTGTCCTCACATACAACATGTGATGGAAATAAGCTTTTCCTCAAAGAGGAAAGGTGTCACGTTCATTAAATCATGCAATGGTTGACTTGCTATTACTCGCCACCTTGTTTAAAATGACATCAGGATGCAGATTCTACATCCTTCAAGTCAAAGAATATTTTCGTTATGTACATACCAAATACTGTAGCCTTTAAAGGCTCAAAGAAAACTACAACGGAAAGTCCCTCATGAAACACACAAGAAAAAGCTGTAGCAGCCCAAAGCGACTGCAATACTTTCATTCAGAAAGCCATCTATAAAAGAAGCTTCAACTTCCTACAAATTAGAAATCAAGGAGACTTAGACTTCCGCTAAAAGTACTAGCAACTTATTCTGTAACTTCGTGAAAACTTCCCCTTAGTACTCAATTAAACTTTTCAACAATTCCCAGTTGAGAAAGACTCCTTGATCAGCCAATGTTTGCATCTCAGACCCGCTATCATAGCCATTGGTGATACTGTCATAGTATTCGTCTACGATAAGTAAACTTATTACTACCCATAATTCTCTTGTTCTTCCTATCTTCTGAGCTGTCTCAATACTTCATGGCAGATATGAGCGGTACTCCTATACCAAGCATTGCTCCTACGCAGAGCACTCCTTTTGCCTAGAGTCTTGAAATGCTAGAGTCTGTTGTGAATGAACTAGTCCAGTTATGACTGGATTAGAACATATATCTGATTGTTTTATTTACATTTCTATAGCCACTCCTGACCCATTGTTTTATTATTCCTGCTCAAATAAGCTCTCTATATTGCTCTAGTCTGTGTATAATGCTGGATGCCACTGGGACTTTCGTGGTAAATAGTACTCTGAGAATCGATGGTTGCGGGGTCGATGCAATTTGGTTCTGACCCTGCACATTTGATTACTATTGGAAGAACCAAACGCTGGTGGAGCTGGAGCAGCAATCTCTGGTGCATCAATGACGATAAAATTCAAACACGATGAGCTAGGCCGAGATAGAGGATTTGCTGATATAGGATGGGGAACACGGTTGTGGCCTCTTGATCGACGTTTGTACGTGATCTTGCACTCCCCTTTACCATTAGGAGGAGGGGCCAGAGCACCAATCATTGACGTATCAATGAAGATAGAATCTGCAAGTAATGAGCTGGGTTGAGTTAGGGTACTTGCCAACGTAGGATGAGACCGATGTTTGTATATAGGAATCAGTTTATAAAAGCCTGAATGTTTGGGATGAAGCCGAGATTAGGGCTAGGGTATTACTATTTCTAGAGATTACTATTTTTGGAGGAGCCACATCTAGCTGCTCGGCAGTAGCTATCAAGGAGCTGGAATGGCTCCCACACCTGTATCTATTTTTGGAGAAGCCATCTTCAGGGCTCCTTGTGTAAGGGTCGCCTCCTGCAGGGACCCCTAGGGTGGTTATGGCAGTGTGATGCTGTCCGGCTGGCCTGGTCGCTGATGGCACGACGGCGGGTCGACGTAGACGTGCGTAGGCTTGATCGGAATGCCGAGTTCTACTGAGGGTCGCTGACGACCCGCTGGGTAGGCTACAGGTGGATACGATGTCAGAAGGCAAGAGGATCGATTCTAGTATGTAGAAGAACTGATCGCTGGCCTCTCCCTGAGGCTCAGCCGATCGACTAAATACAGTAATGGAAACCACACAGGGTTACCCTGCTGCATAGCATTCCTGCGGCCAGCGCAGGCTCCTGACACCTTGATCATGATGTGGAACATTGAGTGGGTAGATGATGATTGAATTACAAGTAGGATATAAAGTGAGAAGTATGTGTGCGTTTAGGGCACAGTAACATGCTAATGCTATGTAGAATCGATGACGTCAAGCCACCGAGGGTTAACACTCATCAAACACATGGCTAAGTGTGAGAAGTGACATGTATATGCATTGCCACATAAAAATTATATGACTAAGTTTTTTTGCCCAAGCTGAACTCATGGTACGGAATAGGAGTCATCGAAATTGTACTGCCCCTATTTGCCACCCGGGATTCGTGTCAGGAGCCTGCGCTGGCCGCAGGAATGCTATACAGCAGGGTAACCCTGTGTGGTTTCCATTACTGTATTTAGTCGATCGGCTGAGCTTCAGGAGGAGGCCAGCGATCAGTTCTTCTACATACTAGAATCGATCCTCTTGCCTTCTGACAACGTACCTGTAGCCTACCCAGCGGGTCGTCAGCGACCCTCAGTAGAACCCGGCGCTCCGACCAAGCCTACACACGTCTACGTCAACTTGCCGTCGTGCCATCAGCGACCAAGCCAGTCGGACAGTGTCACACTGCCATAACCACCCTAGGGGTCCCTGCAGGAGGCAACCCTTACAATTCATAAGCGGACGAAAAATTTTCTTTGCCACTATAATACGCATGCACGCCTTCAGAAGTAAAATAGACTTAATACAATGAATTCTCAACTATCTACATACTTTGTCTCTCACTGATGCATGAAAGTAGCTAGAGTAACAGAGCAGGCTATTATAGATCTGAAGGGGAGTAATGAATAAGCGATGGAGTAACTAGAGTTAAAAGGTAGCCAGAGCAAATTAAGAGCTAGAGAAGTTAGATAGCTAGAGAAAAAAAGCAGCTAAGATATGACTAGGAGTATGATAGGTAGTTAGAGTAGCTTAGTGTCTAGAGATCCTAGAAGGCCAGAGAATCTATGCGGCTAGAGAATCCACGCAGCTAGAGAAGCTAGGTAGCTAGAGAAACCAGGTGGCCAGAGCAATTAGGTGGCTAGAAAATCTAGAAGACTAGAGAATCCAGGTGGCTAAAGTAGCTAAGCGGCTGGAGAAACCAGGTAGCCAGAGGCGGTCAGAATCTAGAGAATCCAGGCGGCTAGAGCATGAAAGCGTCTGGAGGAAAGATCGCAGGAGTAACTAATACATGCCAGCCCCAGGGATTTTATTTCAGGTCAGCCATAGTTACTTCTCACATTTAGGATACGAATGTAGGCTTAGCTATTTTCCATATGAGGGGTAATTCAAATCTTTTAGTATATACTGTTAGTTATAGGTAGGCAAGTGCAACGAAATACTATTGCGGTAGTACAATTATAGTAATAGTAAGTGAGTTACATTACAATGAGGGCGACAGAGGCTAAAATATAATTATATATTAATATACTAATACTCAAGTTATAACTACTGCCATGGCCATGGCATTACAAGTTATAGGCCCATGGCACTACTATTTCTGCCCGCGGCACTACCATTTACACCCATGGCATTACCAGTCACCACGAAATATATATATAAGCCACTGAGTAGTCTTCCATGGGATTTTCGGACGATGTGGGAGGCATTCGAAGAAAGCCAACTATCAAGTCTAGCTATAGATGAAACTGATACCAAAAAAGTAATAAGAAAGGATATATCCAAGCAGACAACGACTATTGAGTCCTCTTCTAGAATCAGATATCGCTTCAGGCATAGCCCACCACATCTTCCCCACGAGAGCAGACACTTTATCATAGTAAGGACAGGAGCAAGCAAAAATGGGGGATGCAGGAGAAGCTTTCCCAAGCGGGCCACTAACCCATGGCGGCTTGCATTTCAACTAGCCTCTGGTTGACAATAGTATGTGGAATTAAACTGAGAGCTGAGCAATGTTTGGGAAATTTCCAGTATGGCGCGTGGCACGTTATATGCTACTTTCTGTCTCTGCTTCTACTACTGCTGAGATTGTACCTAGATCAATAAGCCCTACCTTTGGATCCTATTGTCGTGTATTAGCAGTTCCCTGTTCAAAGAAGTGCGTAGTGCAAATCCCTGACTTGTGAAAAGGCCAACGAGGGTAGTGCCAGGAGCAATATAGAGTGGCTTTAGTATAGAAGGGCTTGAAGAACTTCCAGATGGTTGAAAGTGGAAGGACTTGCCATGATTTGTCATGATCTATGACAAGCAGCAATAGCCCACGTTAGGTAAACTACTTCATTAAAAGACATAGCAGTCGGTAGGAATTGCACTAACCTTGAGCAAGCTCAACTTTCCATATCTAAAGAAGCTATATATACCTTCTCGACCAATGCATTTGACGCTAGTTGCCAGTGTCGTTATGATCTCTCTGCCTTGACCATCGACAGGAAATCGCATTAATTTTGAGGACTCGGTGACCCTGTGACAGCCGAGCTTCTTTTGTCTTACAATCCCATCTGTCACAAACATAGATTCTGGGCGCTTGGAAAGCAAGGTAGGACCACTTCTATTCGACGATTCAAAGCTAAAGAAGAGAGGAGATATAGAAGGAGACCTCGCGTTTATATACATAAGAAGGGAAAGCTCTCAAACCTGCCATGAACTGTTATAAGCAATGCCAGCCGCGGTTGGGTGAGCTGACTATACTATGAGCGGTAGTGATTTATGGCATTTGTAGGTTCGTTGGGTAGCACGGTTGAGTTCCGCGTAGAGGCTTGCATTATGGTTAAGGCCTGTGTAGAGGTTCGAGGGCTTTGCGCGAGGTTTGTAGGTCTGGCAATGAGCTCATGCGACTCGTGGAGGCTAGATTCATGCGGCTCGTGGAGGCTAGATCAGAGGCTCAGATCAGAGGCGATCGGAAGCTCGTAACACCATCTATATCATATTGAAACTCGATGCTATCGAGGTTCCCTAAGCTGCTGACGGTTACTTGCATTAAATTCCACGGATAAGCACCCTTGGCCCCCCCAAATAGGATCCAGAATAATGGTCGGTACTCAGAAGCGAACGGTAGTTTACCAGTGAATGATGCCTTATTAAGACAAAGGTCCGTATCCGGGACAGTAGGATACCAAAGTGAGGCACGTTGTAATGATAGCTCTTGTGGTTCTGACATCCAATTGGGAGGCCTTGTTATTTTGGCAACAGCAAGAGTTATCAGCTTATAGTCCTACAACATGAGGCAATTAGAACAAATTCTTAGGGCCCGCAATAAGTGATTGAACTCATATCAAAACCAACTTCCAAAGCGGTGATGTACTTGCTTCGTACTAGATGCTCTGTGATTGGCAAGTTCCTCGGGCGACTGAATCAGGGAGACCTTGTGTCACCATCGCGTATGACTTGTAGAGTCTGTATACATCATGGTTCAACTGCTACGGTGAATCCTATGAGGGTGAAGGCTTTAACTTTGAAGAAAAGCTCTCTGCCTTCAGCGTTGTAGCCGAGCTATATGCTATCCTCTCCAACACTAATGAGACGCAATCCCACAACGAAATCGGCCTCTCCGGCTTGAACGACGGAAAAGGCAATCTTAGAGAGAGTTTTTGGGATAAATGCGCGTACTTTATTAAATATTTGGCTACCTTCGTAAAATCCCATGCAGTAGCCAGCGCCTAGCTCTTCCTTTACGTATCTTCTGACTTGATTCCATTGCAAGTCAGCATTGTTCATGTCTGCAAGTGCGTCTCTCTGCGTTTCGTCTATATGAAGTCTGAGGTAGTCCTTGATTATCTGTATCAAGCTCCAAACTCTCCTCCTATTCTGCAATCCAGGAGTTGCATGGGCAGCATCTGTATGCCGGTAAAGGAGCCTCCAGTCTTTGCACTCCTTCTCTTTTTGCATCTCAAAGATAAAGTCATGCTTACTGCCAGGTGCGAATCTCGATGCTCAGAAACTCTGACTTGTCAGAATATGGAAGAAGGACCTTGAAGCCAGACGGAGAATCAGAGCGTTAGTGGTTGGCAGAAGCTTTGCTATATCCTCGAGGATTTCCCATGGCAATAGCATGAAGCAGTCTTTGGATTGCGAGGGTGGTGTCGAGCTAGGTGGGTGATCCGGAGGCATAGCCAATAATTGAGATATATTTAGCATGTCACATGGGTTCACTTGAGTATTTCGACATACTTCCAAGTAGACTGTTTATTCTGTGAGCCGATCTTCCCATGGGTAGTGGTCCTGTTCATCTAGTAGCACCAATCCTTCATAGTTGTGATCCCAGGACACCCCTTCCCAAAAAAGAGGGAATGGCAGTGATTCGCAGATGTTTAAGAGTCGCTCTAAAGGGACGCTCTCAGTATCAAAAGCCGCTTTTAGGAGGCACCAACAGGCGTTGTGAAGCACGAAGCTATGGCGGCCATTGACTGAACCCTGCCTCATGACTGCAACTCGGTCACTTGCTTTATAGTAATAGTCTCGGTCATTCCATCGCATATTTTCACCCAGTGGTACAAACCATAAGATGCTGCGAAGGTTACTATGTAGCCCAACCCCAGAAACAAAGACTGTGCCAGACTCTGCATAGACTAGTGAGGTTAATAGTAGGTCAAACTTTGACTTCCGACGAGAACCTACTAATGTGAAAATGCCTTAGCCATAAGTCCTGGCTTGAGTCTTGATCACCATGAATGGCAACACCACAGATGATGCAGCAAAAATTGATGGGACTCATGATGGGAGTCTGGCTCACAGTATGATCAATCTCAATTTGATCTAAGACCGGATTGCAGAAAAAGAGCGCCGCCGCTGAGTCAGCCGGAGAGTCGGGCCCAATCACATCAGATTAGAGCAAGTGTACTTGTGCACAGTAATAAAACTTCATTGCTATCTGTGTTTATGACTAGATACAAGCAAGAATGCAAAACTGAGTCCTTCATCCCTTCGCCTGACGCCATCAAAGACATGGTTAGTTCTTAGCCAGAATCTCTTCATATATGTATACCATCCAGCGATCCACGTCTGCCTGATGGTTCTTGAATGTATAGGCTTCAGATTCATCGTGGAGACACTGGAGCTTTGATTGATTGTAGGGGAAGCTGAAAAATTGGCTTGCTTTCCTGATTGTGATCACAGCAAAAAAGGTCTTCTTGAAGTCTGGTTCCCCCACTGTCAGGAGCCTGCGCTGGCCGCAGGAATGCTATGCAGCAGGGTAACCCTGTGTGGTTTCCATTACTGTATTTA
>JAJDFF020000204.1:34034-54022 GCA_021527025.2 Geoglossum cookeanum | reverse complement strand
TTGGCTGGAAGTCGGTCCCCAAGTAAGGGATTGGCTGGAAGTCGGTCCCCAAGTAAGGGATTGGCTGGAAGTCGGTCCCCAAGTAAGGGATTGGCTGGAAGTCGGTCTACAAGTAAGGGATTGGCTGGAAGTCGGTCACCTGGGTATCCAGTTGCGATCCACTATTGCGTCGGGTCGTAGGTGATTCTCCGGCGCTGCGGATGGGAATTGCCGGTCCATGATATCTTCGAGATCGCGGAACTGCCCTCCCGCAAGTTCGTTCCGCTATCAAACTCGGTGCGATTGAAAAAACAAAGCAAGATCGGGATTTTGAGGGGAGCGGCGAATGGAAATCCGTCTATTAGGTTGAAAAACAACCGGGGTTGGCGTTTCAACTTCGGGTTTACTGGAGGGTGTCCCATGGAAGTCATGCTCAGAGCCAATAGCGTAAACCCAGAATCGTCCCTCACCCATGGTCCAAAGTCGACATGATCGAAGTCCTGGGAGCTGCAGCCCACTACACCGCGGATCGCCTACACCGCTCCACAACTTCCACGCTGCTCGGTAGGGGGAAGATTTCCTTTTGGCCTCCATTTCAGCCACGAGTCTCATCGAGGGTGATGGGAGGCGCGAGATTGGTGACCACATTCAGGGAGTTTGTCCCCACTTTCATTCATTGAGTTGATGAGACCCAAGACTCCAGAGAGATGTGCGATTTCTCTGGAGAAAGAGGCAGTATCGCTCTCTTGCTCTGTTCTGGCTCTCCCAACTGTATGAGGATTGTGGATGCGGACTATTTGGTCGAGAGGGATACTGTCGAGAAGTATCCTAAGGACAGCGTTTCGGCGTATGCCTGGGTGTCTAGGTCCAGGCAAAGAGTGTCCGCGTCGCAGTCGAACCGCGTGAGGAGGGGAGGTCGTAGGGACAAGGCGAGTTTGCAGCTTTGCATCGCGTGACGAGTGTCCCAGCAGGCGTATAATAATGGTGATGGCGTCGTTGTGCATACAAGTAGGCAGTCTGGGTCATGGGGCGGTTGTAGCCGTACCCACCAGGGGAGCGGGGGCGTTGGTGTGTAGGGGGTACGGGCGTTGAGCGGCGGGTCGCACGGGCGGGGGGGATGCGGATGGCATGGCGGGTTGCTGGCTGGCGCTATAATCGGTCCGTCTTGATGGTTTGTAGTTAGTCAAACTATGTCTGGACTGGGAGAGCTAAAGCTAAGTAAGGTTGAGACTTACAGACGCTTAGTGGGGGTCTTGCTCACGTACGGCCATCTTCGTGATCTGGATCAGCAACTCTTGGGGCAGAGCCCCATGCCTGACGCACTCATGTCTTACAATTTCAAGTCAGCGATGCTATAAAAATGATAAGAGTTCCAAATACCTCGAAAGTAGATCCAAGAATTGTTGGATCCCGGTGTGGATCTCCTTTTCGGGGCCCGAATCGAGAGTAGCGTGTTGACCCGGCTGCGCTGGGCTGTGGCGGTCCCTTTCTCGGAATTCGTTCCTACTGAGGTGTCTCCGTCGACATCGTCGATGTCCGTCCAATAGGTTTTCTGTAAGCCATCCTCGTCTGCAGATATGTACTGACGAGGATACGTAACCGGTCCGCTGGCGGCATTCTGTTCGGCGTCCGCCTTCCCGGGCACAAAACGCGGGCCACTGCGAACTCGCCCACAGTCGGTATGAAGACGCGTGGGAACAGGGACTCTCTGACGTGGGAGGAGGGAGGATTCGCTGACGTGAGAGGGAGGATTGTCGTCGAACTCGGGCATGTCACATCTCGATGAAGGCAGAGAGAGCTAATCGCCGCGACTGGCCGTTCGTTCGACAATTTCTCCAGCCGAAAGTATCGGCCTGTACGTCGTTGTCGGGTTCGACTATCCCGTTCTCGATCGCGTCTTCTTTGGATGTCGGATTTGGGGCGAGTCGACAATCCGCGCTTTGGTCGCCCCACGGGGCAGCCGAATGGTGGCCCTGTCCTGCTCGTAGGGCACGTCGTGATGTGTACTCACCCGAGGGGAATGGAGTGGGTGAGGCGATGTTGGCGTGGGAGATGACCTGGAAATCTTCCCTTAGGTAGAGGAAGGCCGGCCGTTGAATCTCCCGATGCAGCAAATCCGGTAGCAAGGGGCAGCGTCTCTGCTAGACGAGGACCACCTTAAGAGGTCGCGGTGTCAGTCGGACACAAAAGGCTTCCGCCATCCCGAGTAATATGAGGCATCGGGAGAGCTGGCGGAGCGTGCGTTATGGCCGGGCAGCTGGAACCTCATCGACCGTCAGCATTTAACCATCCCTCATACACCAACCCTCTCCTGCTCTCAACAGAGTTGGTTGTTGAGGCTGTAATCCGCCACGTGAAGAAACTCGTGGAATCCGGTCGTCATTCGATAAGGGGCTCGTTGCGTCGAGAACTGAGCACCGGGTCGAGCCCGGAAGAGCACTCGCGGGGATGGAGTTTTGACGTGAATGGCTATGTCCTGTCATGGCCGCCGATGTGTAGCTCCTACTTGGAACTTTGAGGCCAGCATCTCAGTCGTTGGGTTGTTTGGCCCTGGGGCTGCAGGTTAGCTCGCGAGCATTCCGGGCCAAAAAAGGACTTGAAACCCCCGCCGTGACCCTCTTCACGTTCGTATAGTCCGTCGGCGAGGGAGTGATACACGCGGCCGCGCCGGCTATTGAGGAGGGAGACTTTTTTTCCGGTAAGTTGTTTTAGGATACGCGGTATAGACTTGTTGCTGTCGGCACCGAACCGTACAGGGGCGGGAAAATGACTCCCTCGTGTGAAGGCGAGGCGGAGTTGTCGTGTATGGCTGGTGCCTCTTGTGGCCAACCATACAAGAGGTGGTGTGTGACTCGCCCTCCCTGCGTGCATGGTGTGCATGCAATATGCCCGCAAGGCATGCCTTTAAAGCAGGGCATGCCTTTAAAGCAGGGCATGCCTTTAAAGAAAGGCATGGCGTTGACCGCTGCTGCGGTCAAGGTCTCGCCGTGCTGTGAGGAGGGTGAAGAGAGTGAGGAGAGAGAGGAGAGAGAGGAGAGTGAGGAGGGCGAGATGAGGAGGGTGAGAAGGATGAGGAAGGAAGGAGGAAAGAAGTGGGAGATTTGAGGGTTTATATAGACCTGAGGGAGCGAGTCCAGTGAATGACCGGTGTTGTCTGGACGTACATTCACTTGCGCTAGTAGGTTCACTAACGAAATGCGAGTTTCATAAATATGGATTGTTATCGACAATAGGTTAACACGTAACATAAATGGGCACTTGCATCTAGTAGGAAGTATGCAATGGCACCCGGGCGATTGAACACCCTCGAATCGTAGGACGACGTAGTCCGTGATATAGGGTTAGCATCCTAGATCCCGCCCAAGAAGACCAGCGGCGGTATTGTAACGGCGGCTGTCTGGCATAGCGCTCCTATTGTAGGTTAGCCTGAGTTAGGAAGCGGTCGGCATGTTATTCGTAGAGAGAGCTCACGGGTGTTAAATCCACACGGCCGAGCTCTCTTTACGCCGCGGAGGGGAGAATCCCGATCGCGGGAGGTGGAGGAACGGTGGGGGAGAACCTGACTACAGGAGGCAGAAGATCTTGATCGAGGGATGCAGGGGAACAGCAGAGGGAGGGCTCGGACCGCAGGAGGCAGATGTTTGCTATCTGGAATCGGGTTCCTATTGCGAGTCGCGGTAGCGTAAGCACGACAACAATAGGCAGGATATCCGCAAGGAGATCTCAAGGGTCGGGCGGTGGTGTCGTAGTCGGGCTGGATTACTGCCGCAGGGGTGCTGTGGCGTTTGGAATGGCAGTGGGAGGAATAGGGCACCTATTGCAGGTAAGTTATTTGATTCCAGCAGCATCAAGCAGAGTTATTCGTCAGGAGAGCTCACAAGCGTTGCAGCCACATGGCCAGCCTGGATCCCCGATGCCGGGGTAGCTGCGGTATTGGGGACGTGGTGGTGTTTGGATGGCGGAGGGAGGAACAGGACAACTATTGCGGGTAAGTTAACCCGATTCCAGCAGCAGCAAGCAGAGTCATTCGTCAGGAGAGCTTGCGAGCGTTGTAGCTACATGGTCAGTCTGTATTTCCGATGCCGGGAGTATTGGGGATGCGGTGGTGTTTGGATGACAGGGGGAGGGACAGGGCAACTATTGCGGGTAGGTTAGCCCGATTCCAGCAGCAGCAAGCAGAGTTATTCGTCAGCATGGCCAGTCTGAATCCCCGATGCTGAGGGTAGCTGCGGTATTGGAGATGTGGTGGTGTTTGGATGGCGGAGGGAGGAACAGGGAAACTATTGCGAGTAAGTTTACCCGGTTCCAGCAGCAGCAAGCAGAGTTGTACATAGCAAGACCGTTCGTGGGAAGAGTACTGCAGCTGAGTCCAGCAACAAGCAGATTTACCCGCGGGAAGAGCTCACGGGTGTTGTGGCCGCGTGGCCCGGCACCTACCGGGAAGGGCAGTGGCGATGATATAACGGCAGGAGGGTGTCTGGCCTGCACGAGGCGGAGGAGCGACGGAAGGAGGATCCGGACAGAGGAACACCGGGGCGGGTTTGATAGCAGGAGGTAAGAGGTGGGGAAACGCCAGGGGGATCCTGACCGAATGGGAAGGGCCCTGACCGAAGGAGGAAAGAAGAATAGCAGGGGGCGCACCCGGACTGACCGAAGGAGGCAAGAGGAACGCCGGGAGGGGGGACTCGGACCGCAGAAGGCAGGAAACAGAGGCTTCCTATCTATGGTTGGACGCCCGTCGAAAGTCAGCCTGAACACCTGAACAACAATCAGTATATCCGCAGGAAGACCTCGCGCATTGGCATTGTACCCACACATTCGGGCTGGATTCCTCCCGCGAGGGTCAGCGTTAGCATTGGAAATGGCGGAGAGATTATTATGGCACCTACTACAGGTTTGTAAGCCCGAGTCCAGCAGCAGCAAGCAGAGTTGTACGTGGCAAAATCGTTCGTGAGAAGAGTACTACAGCTAAGTCAATCCGAGTCCAACAGCAAGCAGAATTATCCAGAGGGAGAGCTCGCGGATAATCGCAGCCGCATGTCCAAGCCTCCGCCGAGAGGGTCGGTAGCTGTGCCGGAGCAACGGACGCCGGGTTTCGGCCGCGGGGAATAAAGAGGAACGGCGAGGTGAGGGCTGGTTCGAAGGAGGCAAAGGTTGTTGCTGGGAGACGGGCTTCTATTGTAAGTCAGTCCAAGCACGAGAACAGCGAACAGGATATCCGTGGGGAAAGCTAACAGGCATTGCAGACACACAGACAGTCTAAATCCCCGATGCAGGGGAGATGTGGTGTTGAATGGCGGAGGGAGCAGGGCAGTTATAGCAGGTAAGTCAATCCGATTCCAGCAGCATCAAGGAGAGATATTCGCCGGGAGAGCTCACAAGTATTGCAGCCACACGTCCAAGCTTGATCCCCGATGCAGAGAGGGAGAAGTGGTGTTGGAGTTGCGGAGGAGGAATAGGGCACCTATTGCAGGTTAGTTATCACGAGTCTAGTAGCAGAATACAGAGTTATTTGTTGGGAGAGCTCATGGGTACTGCAGCCGCATTTCCGGGCTGGGTCCTCAATGCAGGGAGAGATGTGGTGTTTGAATGGCGGAGGTAGTAGGGCAGCTATTACAGGTAAGTAAACCCGAGTCCAGCAGCATCAAGGAGAGATATTGGCTGGGAAAACTCACAAGCATTTTAGTCACACGTCCGACGGAGTGGCGGAGGGACGAATGGGGCACCTATTGCAAGTTAGTTATCCCGAGTCTAGCAGCAGCAACTGCAGTTATCGAGGGGAGAGCTAACGGGCATTGCAGTCGCATGTCCCAGCCTTCGCTAAGAAGTTCGGTGACCTTGTTGGAATGGTGGGTTGAGGGTTTCGACCACAGGAGGTACGGAGGATCGGTGGGGTGAGGGCCTGGCTCGTAGGAGGCAAAGGTTGTTGCTGGGAGACGGGCTTCTATTGTAAGTCAGCCTAAGCACGAGAGCATCAAACAGGGTATTCGTAGGGAAAGCTAACAGGCATTGCAGACACACAGGCAGTCTAAATCCCCGATGCTGGGGGAGCCGCACTACCGGAGATGTGGTGTTTGAATGGCAGAGGGAGGGATAGGGCGCCTATAGGAAGTTCGTTATCCTGATCCCAGCACCATCAGAGAGGGTTCTTCGCCGGGAGGGCTCGCAGGTATTACGGCCGCGCATCCAGGCTGGATCCCCGATGCAGGGAGGGAGAAGTGGTGTCGGTGTGGCGGAGGGAGAAATAGGGTGCCCATCGCAGGAAGCCTATTTACCTTCGTAACCAATTCACAACCACCACCTCGGCCAGCACCGCCATCAAAAGAGCCTCTCAAACCAATGGGACAGCAATCCGGGAAGTGTGCATTCATACGTCGACTCACCATTATCCTCCCCCAGCCATCGATCCACACAACTCCAGATTTCTGAAATCCTGAAGTCTGGAAAGCATGCCTCGCTTCCAGGTTGGTTGTCCGGGGGAGAGCTCGCTGGCATTGCAGCCACATGACCGGGCCTCTGCTGGGAAGGTCGGTGACCTTGGTGGAGTGATGGGTTGAGGGTTCGACCGCATGAGGTAGGGATGAACGGTGGGGTGAGGGTCTGGGTGGAAGGAGGCAAAGGTTATTGCTGGGAAACGGGCTTCTATTGTAAGTCAGCCCAAGCGTGAGAACAGCAAGCAGGTTATTCGCGAGGAGAGCTTATGGACATTGCAGCCGCCACATGGCCAGTCTGGATCCCCGATGCCGGGGGAGCTGCGGCGCCGGGAGCGCGGCGCCCGAACCGCGGAGGGAGAAACAGGGCACTCATGGCAAACTCATTGCCCCGATTCCAGCAACAGCCAGGAGAGTTCTTCGCCGGAAGAGCTCACGAACTGAGCTTCGAAGACCCCAAAGCCTCCACCGATCCTGCCCCCTTTGCAAAAAAGCACCCCCTGGATTCCGGGTTGCAGCGCTCCCTCGCACTCACCGACCCGGCCTCCGTTTGCAAAAAAGCACCCCCTTAACTCCACGTTACAGCCCTCACACTCCTTACCCGCCCGTTGTTTGACTTCGGGTCGGCAGGGCATGGATGCGAAATACAGTCTTTATAAGCACTCATTATTTCTGTGAGTTGCTTATCCTGAATGCCGTCTCCGATTTTCGCCGGCCCACCCGGTGCCCGGTGAGGCAATTCAAGAGAATCGGAGGCGGCGTCCGGTATTCCGGTGAAGCAATTCAAGAGTATTGCATCCGCGCGCCCAGGCTGGATCCCCGATGCGGAGAGGGAGAAGGGGCGCCGGGGCGCCCATCGCACCCGGGGGAGAGCCCGCAGCCGAGTTGGAACGGTCGGGCAATTGAAGGAGGCAAAGGTTGTTGCTGGGAGACGGGCTTCTATTGTAAGTCAGCTCAAGTACGAGAGCAGCAAACAGAATATTCTACTCGAAGGAAAAACTCACAGAAATTCCAGCCACATGGCCAGTCTGGATCCCCGATGCCGGGGGAGCCGCAGCACCATAGATGTGGTGTTTGAATGGCGGAGGGAGCTGGGCAGCCACTTCTGGTAAGTTATCCCGAGTCCAGCAGCAGCAGGCTGGGCTACCGGGGGAGAGCTGACGGACATTGCAGTCTCATGGCCCGGCTTTCGCGGAGAGGGTCAACGGGCGTGCTCGAATGGCGGGTGGGAGACTTCGGCCACAGGAGGCAGAGAGGGACGGTGGGGTGATCGAAGGAGGCAAAGGTTGTTGCTGGGGGACGGGCTTCTACTGTAAGTCAGCCCAAGCATGAGAACAGCAAGCAGGTTATTCGCGAGGAGAGCTCATGGACATTGCAGCCACATGACCAGTCTAGATCCCCCATGCGGGGGAGATGTGGTGTTGAATGGCGGAGGTGGGGGTGCAGCGCCTGCAGGTTAGTTAACCCGAGTCCAAGAGTAACAGACAGGTTACCCACGGGGAGAGCTGACGGACATTGTAGCCACATGGCCGGCCTAGATCTCTGCGGCTGAGGGCTGCGGCGCCATGGGAGAGGGAGAGTGTCCTGAGCGCAGGAAGGTAGGAGGCAGGCAGGCGTTGCTGTCCAGTATAGGGCACCCATCGGACGTTAGCACAACCGTAGGATATCCACAGGACTTCGACGTGGGGTTGGAGTTGGCGCCTTTGGCCACAAAGAGAAGTGACGGGAGCGGTAGCGCACACTCCCGGGTTGTGGCACGCGGCTCTCGGTTTGTGGGCTGCAGATTGTGTGTAGGTCCTGGGGTTTGCGAGAGTTGTCTCCGGGGTTGCGGGTGTGATTCTTTGGCTGCTGGGGTTGGTGATAGATATGGCTCGGAGAGAGAGAGCCAAAGGGCGAGAGGGAGAGAGATTTCTTTGGACGGGTGATTGCCTGTCGTCGAGGTGGGGTTTAGCAGTCGATCAATGCTAGACTGGGGAGAAAACCTGTGGGCGCGGAGAGAAATCGATTTTGGTCGAGTCAATGCTACAGGCGAAAGAGAGAGTATGTATCTACACGCGGGAGAATCGGTTCGAGATGGAGTCAATACTAAGATAAGAGGCCGACCCCGATAAGAGATAATAATACTAGGTGATCGGCCAAGATTGAAGTCAATAAATACTAAGTGAGTCTTGTGTGATTCGATTTTTGAAGAGTCAATGCGAGAAGAGAGTCTGCAGATGAACGCACAGGAGAAATCGATTATATTGCAACGCGCTGCTATCTAGTGATTTGGGCTTCTAGAGAGCCCTTGTGGGTGGCTGGTAGCCTCTTCCCCGATAGTACGCGGCCTCCTGGAGATATGGGGTCATGTTTTTTTTTTTTTTTTTTTTCAAATTGCCTATGACACTCGCTCATATTTGTTCCACTCAACAATGCGGAGTTTGAATCCCAACTACCCTTCTCAACATGGCGGGGGCTGGGGAAGTATATATATCACACACAGAAAAAGACCACCATGACAAGTGCATGTGTATAGATATATCCCCCCACCTTCATCTCCGTGCCAATTATCACAACAACCTAGGGTTGGAGATAGTAAGGGTGGGCCGCTCCAACCTCGAGTGTAGCTCCAGCGCTGTTCCGAGGTAATCTAGGAACCTGTCGGGGTCGGTGTGGTTTAGAATTGCGCGCGAGACGTGGATGCCGTATCTGATGGGAATGTAGGGATTGTCCAAGCATTGGAGGTACTCTCGTGAGATTGTTGCGGTGTAGAGGATAAGGGTTTTCGAGTCGCGGCAGGGTGTGAGAACGGCCGGCTATGCTAATGGGTTAGCAAATAATAACGCTGCAAAAAAGACTGACTTCGGGGGCAAGGGTCACTTCATACCCGGAAGGCCGCGACATGCGCCAGCCGCTCAGTTCGCGCTGATGCTTGAGCCATCGCAATAAGTAGGCACACATCGTAGGGGTCGATATCCCGAACATTTACGACGCTGTTTGTGAACTCCACAGCTTGATACCAATTTCGTAGCCGCCTGGGCATGAATATGCTGCGTAGGCGGAGTTTTTCAGTCTCCTTCGTGTAGGCAAGCAATGGGGATCCCGTGTGGAAGTCTTGAACGAGAAGGGAGTACTCCATGTCCGCCACATCCTTCCCGTCAAAGTATAGAGGTAAGGAAGGCTTATCACCTTGTGTAGTGACACTATATTGAGTCAGTGTCGTACCGCAGAAGGAAGGCGATATTGTCATGGGGAAAGGGCAGAGCATCGAAAAGCACAGAGTTGTGGTGGAGAAACGGCGCAATTCCATGAAGGGAGGACGAAATTGTCATGGGGACAAGGCAGAGCATCGTGAAGGAAGGGTAGGGTGTAGTGGAGAGAGGGTAGCATCATAAGGGGGAGATAGAACATTGTGAAGAAAGGGCGATATTTTGGCAGAGAAACGTGAAATTTTCACGAAGGGAAGGCAGAATTCCGGCGAAAAGAGGTCAGAATGTAGTGGAAAAAGGGTGGGGTGCTGTGGGGAGAGGGTAGAGCTCCGTGAAGAGGGGGCGGAACGTTGTGGGGGAGGGGCGGAACGTTGTGGGGGAAGGGCGGAACTGCGATGAAGAAACGGCAGAGTGCCATTCAGGAAGGGCGAGATTATCTGAGGAAAAGGCAGAATGTCGTGTAGACATGGTAGAATGTTGTGGAGAGAAGGTTGAGTGCCATCGGGGGAGCCTGTGGACTTGCAGAAGGAGGGTGGAGTGTCATGAAGTGAGCGCAGAATATCATGAAGCCGGAGCGGAACGTTGTGGAGAGAAGGCAAAGTGCTGTGAAGAGGGCAGGGCGCCACGAGAGGGCGGAATGACTTGAAGCCAGAGCACAATGCCCTGAATCCAGATCAGAACACCCTGAATCCAGGGCAGAATGACGTGGAGAGGAAGTGTAGAATGTAGTGTGGAAAGGGTGAAGCGCCCTATGGAGAGGGCGGAATGCCGTGAAACCAGAGCAGAATGCACTGAATCCAGGGCGAAATATCGTGCAGAAAGTGCAGCATGTGGTGTGGGGGGGGAGGGTAGAGCGCCATGAGTAGAGGGCGGAATGCCTTGAAGCCGGAACACAGTGTCTTGAAGACAGAGCAGACTGCCCTGAATTCAGGGCAGAATGTTGCGGAGAGAGTGTAGAATGTGGCGTAGAAAGGGAGGAGTGCCGCAGGGAGAGGGCAGGATGCCGTGAAACCACGGCAAAATGCCCTGGGCCCAGGGAGGAATATCGTGCAGAAAGTGCAGAATGCGGGTGTAGAGAGGGCGGGATGCCTCGAATCCAGAGCAGAATGCCCTGAATCCAGGTCAGAATGTCGCGGAGAGAAAGTGTAGAATGTGGTGTAGAAAGGGTGGAGCGCCGTAGGGAGAGGGCGGAATCCTGTGAAACCACAGCAGAATGCCCTGGGTCCGAAACGGAATATCGTGCAGAAGGTGCAGAATGTGGATGTAGAGAGGGTAGAGCGCTATGAGGAGAGGGCGGAATGCCTCAAATCCAGAGCAGAATGCCCTGAATTCAGAGCAGAATGTCCTGAATCCAGGGCAGAATGCCGTGGAGAGAAAGTGTAGAATGTGGTGTAGAGGGGCTGGGGCGCCGTAGGGAGAGGGCGGAATTCTGTGAAACCACAGCAGAAGGCCCTGAATCCAGGGCGAAATATCATGCAGAAAGTGTAGAATGTAGGCGTAGAGAGGGCGGAGCGCCACGAGGACAGGGCGGAATGCCAGGGTGAAAGGGAGGAATGTTGTGAAGAAGGTGGAGAATGTTATGGAGAACGCGAAGAATGTCGCCAAGAAAAGGACGGAATGCTTTGAAAAACGCGAAGAATGTCACGAATGTCGGGAAGGTGGAGGGGAATGTTGGGGCGAGCGAGAATGTCGTGGGGAAAGAGAGGAATGTCATGGAGAAAGGACGGAATGCCACCAAAAGGCGGGATGCCACCAAAAGGCGGGATGCCACAAGAAGCGTGTAGCATATCGCGATGCTGGGCGGAATTGTATGGGAAATGCTGTGAAGAGACAGGGTGTTGTGGAGAGAGGGAAGATTGCCACGAAAAGGCGGAATGTCGCGACGAACGGGCAGAATGCCGTGAAGAAAGGAGGTGAATTGCCGCGATGAAGAGCCAAAGTATCGTGGAGAAAGAACGGGTCTTTGCGCGGGAAGGCCGAAATCGCCACGGTAAAAAGGCAGAGTATCGTGAACAGGAGGCAGAATGTCGTGGCGGGAGGGCAGAATGCTGTGTAGAAAGGGCAGAATTGCCCCGTCCGTCTATCTATCTGTCCACCCGTCACACACGCACCCTGCCAATGTGAAGGAGATAATGTGGTGATGAAAGTGGTGTGGCGGTGTGTTTGGTGTGTGTGTGGGTGAACGTGGGTGTGGGTGAGAAGCGAAGGGAGTGAAAAAGGGCAGAATGCAGTGTAGAGAGAGCGAATTGGCCCGTCCACCCGTCCGCCTGTCTGTCTGTCTGTCCATCGCACCGACATCCCGCCGGCGCGAAGGGGATAGTATCGCGTTGAAAGTGATGTGTGTGGTGTAGAGGTTGACGAAGAAAAGGCAATCAAGGAAGGACGGAATGCCGCACCGAATAAGGCAGAAATGCCGCAAATAAAAAGCGGAATATAGTACAAAAAGGACCGAGTGATAGGTGGGGTGCCGGGCAGATTTCTCCACAAAGAAATAAGAAAAATGTAAACCTACCTATCCGACTCAATCCAAAACAACGGCCGAATCAGAGTGTCCTGCAGCGAATAGACAGCAGCCTTAATCAAGTCGGCATAGATACGATCTCTATGCACCCACCACGAGCCGCGCCGGCCCTCAATGGCGATGATGAAACCCCTCTCGAGGTTCCCGAGAGGGCGACAGGTAGTGCAGGTCGAGCGGTGGGTAGGCTGGCCGAAGTGCAGATGCTCAGTCACGCAGATGCCCATTAGGGATAGGTGGAGCGGCGTCCAGATGATTGGCTCAACGTAGAGCCGCGTGCGCGAGTGTGTAATGATGTGGTGTCGTATAGAGCCGGGAGGAGGGCGTCGTGGGCGTCGCGGGGGGGGTGGCACAGCAGTGATAGCTGTAGGACGGTGCATTGTAGGAATTGGCGATCTAGCCAGCGGGCTAAGGTGACGTGAAGAGCTAGGAGGAGGGCGTAGCGAGCTGTCTCGGGAGGTGGGCGACGGAGACGTAAAAAATCTAGAGAGCATAGTAGGTAGTGAAGCTCCAGCCAGCGGAGCTATGGTGATCTGCCGTGGAATGTAGGAGGTTTGGGATGATAAGAACTCGTAGGTAGCCAGCAGCGACTCGTTGCCTAGTAGGATTTGCTATTGGAAATAACGGAGTTAGCAGGGTCTGGAGATAATTTCGGAGAAATAATTTAGGGAAGGAGAGGGCAAAGTGGCGAGAGCCAAATAAAGCAAGAGGGAACAGCCAATAGCCAAAGCTTTTGTTATGATGACAACATCTGGCCCTAGCGCGGTTGGGGGGAGCAGGCGGGCGAGGGAAAGCCTGGGAAGCTCGACAGAGAGGGAAGCCACGATGGGATGATACGCCTACCAGTTATATTCCCCACCAACAACGAAGCAACCAGCAAAACCCAGAGACGATTCCAGAGACGACTTTGGAGAGACGGTTTAGGGAGGGAGGGAAAAGTGACGAGAGCCAGATAATGCAACACAGCCAACAGCCGATAAGCAATAGCTTTTGTGATGATGACGGCAACTCACCCCAGTGCTGGGGAGAGCGAAGGCGGGGTGGCTGAGTAAAAGCCTGGGAAGTTCAGCACCGAAGGCAGCCACGATGTGATGTTATGCTTATTGACTGACAGTAGTTCCTATCAAAACAACACCGACCGAAGCAATTAGCAGGTATTTGAGGCAGAAGCGGGGCTACGGGAGGACTCGCCACGACGGCGTGAGATGCTTACTGGCGGTATTTCTTATTGGAGACAGGCTTTCGAAAGTGGTGATAGCCAAGTAACGCAACACAGCCAACAACCGATAGCCAATAACTCTTGTGATGATGACAGCACCTCACCCCTGTGCTGAGGGAGCGAAGGCGGGATGGTCGAGTGAAAGCCTGGGAAGTTCAGCATCGAAGGCAGCCACGATGTGATGTTATGCTTACTGACCGACAGTAGTTCCTACCAAAGCGACACCGACCGAAGCAATTAGCAGGTATCGGAGGCAGAAGCGGGGCTACAGGAGGGTTCGCCACAACGGGATGGGATGCTTACTAGTAGTATTTCCTACCAACAATAAACGTCAACGAAGGGACTAACAGGTATTGGTGACAGGTTTTGGAAAGTGGCGAGAGCCAATAACTTTCACGACGATGGCAGCACCTCACCACAGCGCAGGGCAAGTGAAAAGCCTGGGAGGCCCTACACCGACGGCAGCCGCAACGGGGTGATATGCTTACTGGCTGATAGTGTTTCCTGCAAAGACAACACCGACCGAAGCAATTCGCAGGTATCGGAGGCGGGTTTGGGGGACAGATGGAGGTGTGCAGAAGCAGAGCTGCGAGAAGGTGAGCAAAAAGCCCGGGAAGTTCGACGGCCACGACGGGAAAATATGCTTACTAGCTGAGGGTAGTTCCTATCAAAACAGCACCAACGAAGAAGCAATTAGCAAGTACTGAAGACAGTTCCAAGAGGGGCAGATGGGAAAGAACAGAGGCAGAGCCGCAGGGCGGGCGAGTTACAACCTAGGAAGTTCTCCACTGACGGCAGCCACAACGGGATGATATGCTTACTGGCTGATAGTATTTTCTGCAAAAACAGCACCGACCGAAATCAATTCGCAGGTATCGGAGGCGGGTTTGGGAAGACGGGTGGAGGCGGGCAGAAGCAGAGCTGCAAGAAAGTGAGTAAAAGCCCGGGAAGTTCGACAGCCACAACGGGAAAACATGCTCACCAGCTGACAGTATTTCCTATCGAAACAACACCAACCGAAGCAATTCGCAGGTATCAAAGGCGGGTTTGAGTGACGGCAGAAGCAGAGCTGTGGGAGGAGAAAAACGTTATGAGTCGCCGATAGCTTGTAGCGGGTAGAGGGCCGAGAGATGGGATACAGAGCGATAGAGAGAGGGACAGCGCTTGTGAGCGCGAGATGAGATGCTTACTAGCTGATATTAATTCCTAATACAAACAGCACCAACGAAGCAATCAGCAAGCACCAGAGACAGGTTTAAGACAGGTTTGAGGGTGGCGAACAGCGAGAAGAGCCGTGGGGTCGGGGCGAGCGGAAAGCCTGGGAAGTTCAGCACCAACGGACAGCCACGACGAGATGATACCCTTACCAGTAGTATTTCTTATCAAAAACAATACCAACCAAAGTAATGAGCAGGAGGACAGAAGCGGATCTTGCGGGAGGGGAAGCGACGAGATTTTTTTGCAGCTGACGATGGTGTGGGTGGTGGGGTAAGTTGGAAAAGTTTATATGCTAGCAGCCACACGGGTTGTCATTTTCATTACTTAACAGCCCGATTCAGAATAGAACCACGAAGAGAGAGAGGGACAAAGAAAGAGCTGCGGGGTTGTGAAGGAATAAAAGGTTTGTCCCGCCCGTAATTTTTTTTTTTTTTTTTTTTGAGGGGGTTTTTTTTTGGGATTTTCTCGCGGGTTTTTTCCTGTAGCAGTAGCATAGCAGTAAGAAGAAAAAAAAAAAAAAAACCGGAGGGAAAAAAAACCTACACGAGATATCGACTCCAGCTCCGGACGGACACAAATAGACAGACAGACAGACAGACACACAGACAAAAAAAAAATAAAAGAATAAAAGAATGTAACCGCCATACTCCTGACCCTCCCAAGACCGTTCTCCCAACCTCCGCACCAAGTTTGTACTCTCCCGGGGGCGGGGGGGGGGACCCACTGAGTACCCCCTCCACAGTTCCCCCGGGCCCCTCTCCCCGCCCCAATCTCCCAACCTCCGCACCAAGTTCCAAACCGAGCGCCTACCGGCTCGGTATCCTCCCCCGCCCTCCCCGCCCCAATCTCCCAACCTCCGCACCAAGTTCCAAACCGAGCGCCCACCGGCCCGGTAGACTATCCTCCCCCGTCCTCCCCGCCCCAATCTCCCAACCTCCGCACCAAGTTTCTGCTTTTCGGGGTCCCACTGAGGGACCCCCCACCCCATCACTGCCCCTCCTGGGGCCTCCTCCCCCCCCCTCACTGCCCCTCCTGGGACCTCCCACTCCCCCCCCACCCAAGGAGCCACCTCCACGCCCCACCCCGTGACCTTCTCCTTCGAGTCCTGTGCTAGGACCCGCTCCCTCCGCCCTCCGCACCAAGTTTCCCGTCCCAGGCCAGGGACCCCTCTCCACCCCCCCCCCATCAAGCTCCTTCTTGGCGTCCCGGCCCAGAGCTTCTCCCCACCGACCGCACCAAAGTTATCCTCTTCCTTGGGGTCTGCTCCAGACCCCAAGGTATCCCCATCCCCGAGGATCCACTCAGGACCCCCATTCACCCCCGCCCAGCTTGACCCTCTCCTGGGGTCCCAGCCCAGAGCCCCTCTCTCCGCCGACCGCACCAAAGTTTTCCTCTTCCTTGGGGTCCGCTCCAGACCCCAAGATATCCTCCTCCTCGGGGTCCACTCAGGACCCCCCTTCACCCCCCAGGTGAAGTTATCCTCTTCCTCGGGGTCCGGCTGCCGGACCCCTCTCCCCCGCACCGGGCCACCCTCCTCCTCGGGTCCTCCCAGACCCGACCGGGCTTATATGCCCTCCCCACCTAGGGCTGGCTGCCAGCCCACGCGCCCAATCCAGCCGGATAGTCGCAAAAATCCGTGTCGTAGCTGAAGGACGCGAGGGGAGGCGAGCAGTCGAGGCGGTAAAACCAGCTAATACCGCCGACTTGGGAGCCCGTAATGCCGATAACACGAAGGGGCGTGTAGGCACAGGCACGGCGGACAGCAGCGACGACAGCGTGGCGCTCGGGGGCACCGAGTTCGATGCCCATGATCGCGAGGACCCGCAGGCGGCGGAATTCGGGGAGGATCTGGACGAAGGAGTCCTGCACACGTTTTTATCGCTGTTAGCGTATGTACCATGAGTTTTTGCTAGGACGCGAAAAATCTGCAGATAAGGATGCGTGGCACACAAGGACGCACTGCACACAAGCATGCGTGGCACACAACACGCCCTGTACTCATATGCTCGTGCCACTGCCTTGGAAAGAAAAGAGAAAACCTCAACTCTCGTGGCTCTCCACCTAGCAGTGCTCGTACCCGAGTAGCAAGTAGGAAGAGGGAGGATAAGAAAAGGAAAATCTCGACTCTCGTAGCTCTCCGAGTAGCAAGTAGGAAGAGGGAGGATAAGAAGAGGAAAATCTCAACTCTCGTAGCTCTCCACCTAGCAAAGTAGGAAGAGGGAAGATAAGAAAAGGGAATTCTCAACTCTCGTAGCTCTCCACCCAGCAGCGATTGCGCCCGGGTAGTAAGTAGGAAGAGGGAGGATAAGAAAAGGAAGATCTCGACTTTCGTAGCTCTCCACCCAGTAATGCTCGTACCCGAGTAGCAAGTAGGGAGAGGGAGGATAAGAAAAGGAAAACCTCGACTCTCCACCCAGCAGCGAGTGCGCCCGGGTAGTAAGTACGAAGAGGGAGGAAAATCTCGACTCTCGCAGCTCTCCACCCAGCAGTGATTGCGCCCGGGTAGTAAGTAGGAAGAGGGATGATAAGAAAAGGAAAATCTCGACTCTCGTAGCTCTCCGAGTAGCAAGTAGGAAGAGGGAGGATAAGAATAGGAAAACCTCGACTCTCGTAGCTCTCCACCTAGCAGCGATTGCGCCCGGGTAGTAAGTACGAAGAGGGAAGAAAATCTCGACTCTCGCAGCTCTCCACCCAGCAACGGTTGTCATACCCGAGTAGTAGTAAGTAGGAAGAGGGAGGAGGGATAAGAAAAGGAAAACGAGTAGCAAGTAGAAAGTGAAAGGATTCAAAAAGCAAAAAAAAAAAACGAGTAGCTTACCAAAAACTCCTTCTGCATCGAAATTCGTAAATCACGCAACTCCGTAGCACAGAGTGCTATCTCGCGGAGATCCGTAATCTTCAACCGCTGAACTGGATCTGCCAGGCAGAGCTCCTGCAGGGTTGCAAAGTGCGGCTGGATGCCTCCGAGGAGACGGCCTTGTTGGATTGAAGGGCGTGACTGGAGCTGGAGGAGGGAAGGGAGAAGGTTCATTGGTCGCCGGTTGCCGCTGCTGCTGCCGTGGCTGTTGTTGTTGTTGCCGCTGGTGTTCTTGTGGATGTGGCTGTGGGTGCTGATGATGGTGCGGTTGCTGCCGCTGCTGTTGTAACTGCTGCTGCTGTTGTGAATGCTGCTGCTGTGACTGCTACTGTTATTGTTGTTGCCATTGTTCGTGTGTATGGAACTGCGGCTGTTAATGATGGTGCGGCTGCCACTGCCACTGCCGCTGCCGCCGCCGCCGTTATAGCGGTTGCTACAGCTGTAGCTGTAGCTGTAGCTGTTGCCGTTACCGTCACTGTTCCTCCTGTAGCTGTAGCTCTCACTGTTGATGCTACTGCTGTTGCCGTAGCTGGAACGCGACCGGTCGACGACGACGACGGCCAAATGGCGTAGTTGCATCGGCGTAAATAGCAGCAGATCCGAAACCGCATCGTGATCCGCCGTTGTGAAGCATACTTGGCCAGAAGTACCTCCATTTCCCGTCTCATCCCCGGGTTCAGTGATTTCAGAACGTCGGGGTGGGAATACCACGCGTATGCTCTCCAGTGCTGTGCTTGCATGCACCAGAGGCTGCAGAATAGCGGCGAGCTGTATGCACCCATCTATCTGGATGCTGCGGATACAACTAGGGTCGAGAGCTTGCGTGAAGTGACCAGCCACGGCGTCTGTGTTTCGTAGCCTGAGGTGTCTCACTTTCACCGACCGTGTATTGCTGGTGTCTGCGTTGAGGAGGTGGTTGTGGCTTACTTTTGCCGAGCCTGCTCCCCTCCATCGAGACTCCTCTCCTCTTTTGCCCGTCGGGCCAACTATATCCACGTAGTGCACAAGACGAAAGTACGTGCTGATAATCTTAGCAAGTGATAAAATAGCCTCGGAAGTAGTCGCGTTTCGGAGAACTATGGTGGACTTGATACCGAGTTTCTTGTCGTGTGGTATGGAACAGTCGTTCGGCCCCACAGCCCCAATCTTTTGTGCCTTTCCTTTTATGGAACTACGATCTTGAAAAGCAGTCACAGCCCTGAGCATTTCTGCCCTCGCTTCCTCGGACCGCCGGTCGGGAAGAGCTTCAGACAGTATACATCCCTTGGCCTTGAGACCCTGAAAAGCCATCCCATCCATTTTAAACCCGCACTCTTCCAGGCTCGGCGCACGAAAGACCAGTACTGTAAATACTGAAGCGCTCATTGGCACACGGGAATCCCATCTGCGGGTAGTTTTCTTGCGTCAGCTAATTACAATTAGATACCGTGAAAATACTATGAAAAAAAGTTTTTTTTTTAATCACTACCGAATACTGTACCAGTGGCCACAGGAGCATAGACGTATCCCATGAAGACTTGGATTTCGTGCTGCAGACAAGAAGTCCGCCCATCCTCTGTGCCGGCCACTGGCTAGTACGAGTAATGTTCCCACAAACAACACAGCACAGCCGCTGCGAGACAACGGGGAAGGGCGATATGAGGAAAACTGCAGACGGTACGCTAGGGAGGAGGTTGGACGGTGAGAGGGGCGGGATGTTGGAATTGTAAGGGATGAGGTTGGGATGGAATGAGGATGGGATGGAGAAAGGATGAGATGAAAGTGAGTAGATATTAGCGAGAACACGCAAAATCGCGTCCCAGGCCAACATTACTTTCCCCATCAACACCTCAAATGAAACGGTGCCTTGATAAATAAAAGTGCGACCGCAAAAAAAAAACCGATGGAAAAGTTTCTAGTTATTTTTTTCGTTCGTGGGGTGAAAGGAAAATTACGGGTGGTGTCGACTACGAAATTTTTTTTTTCTTTTCTTTGTGGACCTGGGGCTTGCGCAACGGTAATAGCAACGGCGGGATAAATAAAACAAAAAGTATCACGATGAACAAACAAAATTCCTCGCTCCTTGAACAAAATAAAAGGATAAAAAAAACCAATGGGTTTTGTTTTCCTTTGTTCAGGGGAGGTTGAGAGATTGGGAGATTTGGGGGGAGTAAATCGTGAGGAAGGCCGTGGATAGATAGATAAATAAAAAGTATCACGAATAAATAAATTCCTCACACCGTGAAAAAAGCCAAAGAATAAAAAAACCTATGGGTTTTTTTTTTTTTTTTACTTTTGTTCAAGGGGAGGTTGTGAGGAAGGACGCGGGTGGATGGACAAATAAAAAGTATCGCAATGAACAAATAAAATTCCCCACTCCCCGAACAAAACAAAAGGACAAAAAAACCAATGGGTTTTATTTTCCTTCGTTCAGGGGAGGTTGGGAGATTGGGAGATTTGGAGGGGGGGTAGGCTGCGAGGGAAGCCGCGAATAGATAGGTAAATAAAAAAAAGTATCACAATAAATAAATAAATTCCTCACACCCGGGAAAAAATAAAAGGATAAAAAACCAATAGGTTTTTTTTTCTTTTTTTCTTT